>JAGMWU010000029.1:488588-552922 GCA_018697195.1 Certhia americana
TCCTTCCTTCCTTCCTTCCTTCCTTCCTTCCTTCCTTCCTTCCTTCCCCCTTTCCTCTTTTCCCCTCTGCTTCTTCTTCCCTCTTTTTCTCCCCCCCTTTTTCTCCTTCCCTCTCTTCCCTCCCTTCTTCTTCCCTCTCTTTCCCCTTTTTCACTTCCATCTTCCTTCTCCTTCCCTCTCTTTTCCCCTGTTTTTACTTCCATCTTTCCCCCTCCCTTTTTTCTTCCCTCTCTTCCCTCCTTTTCTCTCTTTCCCACCTCTTTTTCTTCTTCCCTCACTTCCTCCCCTTTTCTCCTTCCCTCTCTATTTCTGCACTTTTTTTCTTCTTCCTTCTCTTTCCTCCCCCTCCTTCCCCATTTTTACCCTGGATCACCAGAGGCAGCTGCTCTGGCTGGAAGGAGAATTGATAACTCCAGTTATCAATTGGATATCAATAATTTTGGAGTCATCAATTCCCTTCCCTGCCCAGCAGTGCCTGCTTCATACTCCAGGGAAGGAACCCAGATCCTTCATGGATCCATTGGCAGAGCAGAGACTGCTCCAGAAGGAAAAAAAGGCATTTTTAAGGAAAGGGCAGTGTTGGATTCCCCAGGAAGGGGCTGGAAGCTGCTTGGCCCGTGGGAAGGTTTCTCCCCAATCCAGTGTGGAATTTTTGATGTTTTTTTCCCCAATTTTCTTTCTTACTCTTGAAAAAGCCAAGAAGTGGCTTAGCTGGGGCAGCTAAGCTGCAAAACTCAGCTGAGCTCTTAAAAATGTGGGAGGGGTTTTTTGAGACAGAAAGGAACAGATTCCGATTATTCCCAACCCCACAGGATCCAGATCTCCCAAGCTGTTGTTTTTGTTCTGACAAGACCTGATTATCATGTTTTTAATGCCACTCTTATACTTCTATTCCATATTTCTTTTAAAAAACTCCCAAACCATGTAATTTCTTCTTCACAAAACAGAGGTAATGACTAAATACTGACAGTTTGACTTAATTTGACCTCAGTAGAACCAAAATTTTAAATTCTTCTGCAAGCATATGTATGTGACAAGTCCCTGAAAGGTTCTTCCTGAGTCCCAGCTGTCTTTTTTGAGACACAAAAGAAGCCTAGGAGGAATATTTTTTGATTATCTGAAGTGCAGAGTTCCACTCTGGGTCACTCCCTGTGTAAATATTTGCGTGAAAACTCTTTCTGAATATTTGCAACCTCCCAATTTTAAGGGGTTCCATCTCCACAGAAAATGTTCTCTTAAAAAAAAATTTTAAAAAAGGGAGAGAGTGTAGGTGGGGAGCGTTAAAAAATATTCTTTTCCAAGGGAATTATTTGGTCTAAAATGGAAAAGCAAATCCAGCATTTAATTTCCCTCTCCTATTAGTTCATCAACCCCCTTTGCAGCTGTTTATTTCCCAAGAATAAAAATGAATGATGTCTTTGAATACCAGATGGGGACATAAAGCATCCTATTAATTAGAAAAGTCACTATTAATTGAATAATACAAATGATTAATAATTGTCCAGCTTTCCAAATTAGAATTCCTATTCCAGCTCATTGATTTTGTTTTGTGGTGCTTTTTTTTAAGTGCCCACCTTAAATCGTTAAAATTAAAATTAACATTGTCATTATTAACTTGTAGCTATTAGAGCTGCTGCTAATGCTTGTTTTTTATATTCCCTGAAAATACTTCAGGCAGCATTGCTGTCTAGACATTATCATTTTCTATTCCATCCCAAATTGTTCCCAGTGTGATTTCTGGTTGGAACATCACGCCAGAAGAAATACCATGAAATGAAACAGAAATTTATCTATGGAATCTTGTCAGAGGAGAATTCACTCAGCTGGCACAGACAGGGTGGATTTGTCTATAAATTAAATTTCATTTTTTTCTTACTTTTTGTGACCATAAAGCTCTGAAGTGACCAGCATTGATCAAATTCAAGGGATTTGGGTTGTTTTTATGAGGAAAAAAAAGCAAAAAAAAATCTTGACCACAGTCAGAGAATTGAGATAAAATTCTGAGTGTTTTCCATGCTGCTTGTGATTATTTTAGTCCTTTTTATGCCCTTTTTGAGGTCTCTGGTTGTTGCACATGAATTGAATAAGGAGACTCCTTGTTCCAGGACAGTCCTGAGTCCCTTTAGCTGGTGGAAAACATCGCAGAAAAAATCATCCATGGATTCTGCAAACAGTATCTTTGTGTTTGTCACCAGCAGCCAGGCTTGGGGCAAAGGGAAAATTATGGGGCTCTGTTTGGTGGGTTTGGGCTTGTTGTTCAAATACCGTGTGTCCATCCTTGAACCTGATCCTGGGGCTTTCCCAGTGACCACGGAAGATTTTGGGGTTAATGCTCCATGGGCAGCAACAGCTCTGCAGCTCCTTTGTTCCAGGCAGGGCTGCAGAGGGAGGGCAGAGCCAACTGGTTGGGTTTTAGCAGCATCCAGACAATGTTTTCCTCCTTTCTGTTCTTTTTGTCATCCTCAGGGACACTCCAGGCATGTTCAGGTCATTGGGTTCGGTAGCAAACCCCTGAAAATATAAAAGAAATTGCAAAATATCCATTGTAAGAAAAATGACAGTAACCAGGCAATGTCTTCCCAAAATTATCTGTCTGTCAGACCCATCTATTTGTCTTTTCTTCATCCCTCTGCCCCTAAATGGAGGGCATTTCCAGCTCTGGTGCTTTTAAAGCCACACAAGTCAGGGAAGACTTGTATTTGTTGGGTGTTGTCTTTGGGGGAAGTCTCAAACCCCAAGTTCTTGCAGTTTCCAGCCCATCTTTGGAGGATTTGGAAGGGTTTGACCAGGCTATGCAGGGTTTGGAGCACCCTGGGACTGTGGGAGATGTCCCTGCCCAATCAGGGATGGCACTGGATAGGATTTAAGGTCCCTCCAACCCAAACCACTCCAGGACTGAGGTTAGAAAAGAGCTCCAAGATCGTCAAGTCTCACTCTAATAATAACTTTAATACCAGAGCCTTGATTCTTGCGGATTCCTGAAGGGGTGGATGGGTGGAATGAAGAACTGAGGAAGAAGCTGGTGGTTTTTCCTGGGTTTAGACTGTGAATAAACTCCTCCTTACATACTCTAAATGCACCAGTGGAGAGCTGATTTAAGCTTTCACTGGATTTCCTGATTCTCTATAATGTTTGTGTCTTCTTTAGCTTAATCCTCATCCCAGCTAATGGAGAAGTTTGGGGTGACACAGCAGAATTTGCAGGGTTTAAGACACCTGGATTTTAGTGCACTGAGCTCCTCATCCAGAGTGTCCTGCTAACATCAAGGCAGCCTTGGGAATTTGGGAAGGACAGGCAGGATCCAGTGTCTGCAGCTCTTGAAATGGAACCTGGCCTTAAAACCCGGTAAAAACACAGAAATAAATTTTGCTGATTTATTTAAAGTGGGAAGAGGTCAGAATTTAAGTGTCTCTTTAGCCAGAAAAACAAATAAGCAAACAAGCAGGGCCCAATTTCAGGTGGATTTAACATGCTGGTGGACAAGGGAATTTTTAATAGCTAATCTTCCCCTGCCAGCTCATGGGAAATATCAATCTATTAGGCAGGATTCGAGTGCTGAATTTTTAATGCACTTTTAGTGATTAAAGTGTTCTTTTCCTCCACTGCTTGGAAGAGATCACAGTGGCTTTAAAGAGCAGTTTAAAGTCGGAACAACAATGGGGAATTAATAACTGGAGTTGTCCATATTTCTCTCCAGGAGGGAAGGGCTGGGCCTGTTTGCATCCTAGCCTTCTTTTCAGAGTACTGGGAACAAGAAAAAATCCCTAATTTTAGGAGCAGCAAATGACCCAGAGCTGCTGGAGAAGAATCCTGTGACTTTGTTGGCTCCGAATGAGTGGGTGGAAGCTGGGAGGGGAGGCCTGGAGAATGGGGAGGGGCACAGCTTTAATGAGGATTTAATGAGGATTATTTGTGCCAATGGACACAGAGGGATGGGGTCTTGGTGTCACTGAGGGGAAAATGGGTATGGGGGCAGTATTAATGAGGATTATTCGTGCCAATGGACATGGAGGAATGGAGTTCTGGTGTTACTGAGAGGAAAATGGGGATGGACACTGCTTTAATGAGGATTATTTGTGCCAATGGACACGGAGGAGTGGGGTCTTGGTGTCACTGAGGGGAAAATGGGGATGGAGGCAGTATTAATGGGGATTATTCATGCCAGTGGACATGGAGGAATAAAGTCCCAGTGTCACTGAGGTGAAAATGGGGATGGGCACTGCTTTAATGAGGATTATTCATGCCAATGGACATGGAGGGATGGAGTCTTGGTGTCACTGAGGGGAAAATGAGAATGTGCTGGCCCGTTGGTGGCAGGGAAAATGAAATTTGCAGGGAGAGAGGCACAAATCCTTCCAGGAGCTGATTCCTGACTGCAATAGCAGTAAAGCAGGGAGGTCTAACAGTAGTAACTATGCAGGATCTTCCCACTTGCGAATCCTTTATCTTCCTGTTAAGGGGAGAAATCCCCACTTAGCCCCAAATGCCTTTGCAAACCAGAACCTGGCTCTCCAACCTCATGTTTCTTATAAAAATAAGGAAAGTCGCCCCTAGTCCCACCCCTTCCAATTGACTTACACAAGCACAAACGCATTTGTTGTGTTCCTGTGCCCCAGTCCTGCCACAGAGTATTTTCCAGCCTGCATTATGCACAGCTGCCTGCAGCCCCACTCCTAAATCTCTGCATGACACAGCCAAATTCCCATTTCAAAAGTGCTTTCAGAGCCCCTGCTCAGAATGGCCCCATCCGCCCTAAATTTGTGCTTCAAAGTCAGTGCTGGAACTTTCCTCCTCTCACTTAATTCTGGTTTTGGGGTTGCTAATGGATGTGTCTTTGTAGTGCTGGCTGGCCCAGGGCAGTAATGAATTACTGGATTTAATTGTGGGCTTTTTGGGGGCTGTTCTGGACATATTAAATAAACAGCAGCCTGAGAGTTCTGCAATAAGGGAGAGAAGCTGCAGGCAGGCATGGGGACATGGGGATGCAGCTGAGAGGCTCAAGAAGCTGTGCCAAACCTCCCCTGCTGCATTGATCACGTAGGAAAGGCCCAGGAAGTCAACTGGGAGAGGGAAATTTGGTCGATGAAACATTTCTGAAACCTCTGCACCTGGGATCTTGCAGGGATCATCTGTTCCTCAGTGCTGGCCTCTTGGTCAGAAGATTCTCAAAAATGTTTTCCTCCACCTGGTTGTGTTCAAGTTAAGGTAAAACAGAGTGAAACTTGGGGTGCCTGTAAGAATTGTTAGATATTTAAACTAAAGGAAGTTAAAATCTGAGCCCTTTCCTAGTCCACGTGCTCACTGAAACCTTTCTCTCTCCCTGCTGTCCAGTGGCACTTTCACTTTACCTCCCTGAATAATCAGAACTGACCTGATCCAGCTGGAATGCACAGGTAAAGGGAATGCTCATGTCTAGGAAATCAGTAGAGGGATTTAACACGTGAATTAGGGTCTGCCTGGTCTCACTGAGGATTTTCCTAAACCCTCTGAAATTGGTGAGGAATTTCTCTGTTTGCTTCATGACTTAATGAATTAGATAAAGGGAGGAAAAATAGGTTTATCAGAGAGAATGAAGAAAATTATACTGTAAAACATAAAGAAATCTTGGAATGTTTGGGTTAGAAGGGACCTTAAGGATCATCCAGTCCCACTCTGTGTCATGGGACACCTCCCACTATCCCAGGTTGCTCCAACCTGGCCTTAGACAATTCCAGGGATGGGGAATCCAAAACCTCTCTGCGCAGCCTGTGGTGCTTTGGTTATTCTGTTCAGCAGAGAGCACAACCTTCAGACCCACCAGAAAAGAGTGATGGGAAGGCATTTTCCATCCCCAGGACTCCTTGTCATTTCCAGTTGAAACTGGGAGGGTTTTCTTCTGGCAAGTGCTGGTGCAAGGAGGGAATTTTAGAGTTTGAGCTGGGTTTAAATTCCTGTGGTTCCCTGCTCCTTCCCTGGATGTGGCTTCTGCCAGAACTGGGAATGAGGAACCAATTTGCTCACCTAGAGCTCGACACAGCTGCAGTTTATAAATTGCTTTTGTCATTCTGTGCGTTAGAATAAGCAAAGACCAAGCAAGTGGCACTTCAACCCAAGCCTTTTTTCTCTATTGGTATCACTAGAAAAATTCCAGCTCCCTGGTAATTAAAATGTCACTCTGGGGTCTTGCCCTGCCAGTCAGGAAGAACTGGGAGAGGCAGGGAAAGGTGATTTCCTGAGCCTCAAGGAATTATTTCCTCGGGGGGATTTCCCGTGTCCTGGGGTGACATCTGGGAATGTTTCTCATGAGCATTTTGATGATTCCTTACTCCTTAAAGATCATTTTTAAGGTAAAATCAGGTCTCGATTTTACTGAGGAAAAATCAGAGCTCAAATCTCTTTTGCTGGATCCAAATTCCTATAAAAGTCAGATTATTCCTGCTCTCTTGAGGGAATTGGGAGCATGTTGCCAATCCACACATTTTGGGGTGGCGATGATCCATAGCAAGCAAGGCAGGACTCCAAAATATAGTTCCTGACATTTCACTTTCAGGAGCTGAGGAACTGTTCAAAAGAAGACCAAACTCTGGGCCCAAAGTGCCCAAATACAGGGGGTGCCACCCCAGGAGGCAGTGATTCACAGGATTTGTTTGTGGCAGAGCAAAAAAATGAATGACTGTTTTCCCAAATCAGTATGATTTGGAGCACTGCTCCTAAATATTGAAATGTTTGGAGTAAAACCATCCCCTACAGAAGTTCCTGATTACAGAATTTCTGAACTACTGGAATTCAGCACCTTTCTGTAAATGCATTGAAATTATTCTTGCCCATGGTGGGCAGGAACATGGAGTCCTTGGTTTGGAGTTTTAACTAAGCAGGAACACTTCTGGAATTAAACTCTGGTGGATTCCCACAGTTTGTTTTATTCCATGTCTGCAAGACTTTCATCCTTTTCTCCCAAACCACTTCTTCTCAGAGCTCTTCCTGACAGCACGGAGGCAAGAAATGATGTTTTGCAAGATATTAACCATTAACATCCTTTGATTTTTTTTTTTTTTTTCCTGAGCTACTTAAATCCCCAGGTCTGTAAGATTTGCTTCGAGATATTTGGAGAGGGATATTTGATTTTTCTCTGGCTCTCTGCTGCCTGGGGAGGATGGGAACGCAATGCTCAGTCCCACACTCACTGCAAGCTCTCACTGGGTTGGTTTAAACCAGGATTGAGGAATATTTGGGGAGCAGACGTGGTGCACAGAGCCTGCATTTAGTCAGCAGGAATTCCACAGTGGCTTTAGATTATTTTAGACTATTACCAGGTATTTATCCCAAAAAATCCCATTTTAACCACAGCTCCCTGCCCGGTTCAGCCCAGTCACTGTGCTCAGGAGAGGTGGGAGGAGCTGTGGCTTGCCAGGGAAAGGTGAAAATCCTGTGTTTTAAATGGAGTTCTGGGATGAACAGCTGTCTCAAGGATGTGCTACAGGACACAGAGAGAACCTCCTGAATTTCTACACTGCACTGAATTTGGGACAGCTGAAACGTTCAAGAACTGGAATTTTAACATTAAAGTCTACTTTTAACAAGTATTTCAAGGCCTGTAGCAGCAGTGATTTAATTGGAACTTCTCATCCCAGAGTTTTTAAGGTGGAATGTGGTGCACAGGTTTGGCCTGTGGGGGTTTCTGTCATTTCACTCAAGCTGAGTTGTTCTGATGCCAAAGGAAACCAGGGCAGCTCCTCTTTCCCTCTCTGGCCTGTGCACAGCTGCACGAAATCCTTGTGGAAAGCAAACTCTGCTCCCCACACCTGCAATCCACTGGAATAAAAATTCCAGTGTGTCCATTCATCACTTAGACTGGTGCCTCCTTGTGCCAAGGAATTGCTCTGGGGTTTCTGGGAGCTGTGTTCAGGCAGGGAGGGGATGGAGTTGGGGCAGCAGCCCAGCTGGAGAGGCTGGAATGGAGCTGGAGATCTCCCAGGTTGTCAGGGATGATCCAGTGTTTTGCTTACTCCTGCATTCAACAACAAAATAATCCAGCAGGGTAATTGTCAGCTCCTTCCCTGAGCCGAATGTTTGGGAATGCTGTTAGTAGGGAATATTTCTCCAGCCTGGTTTTGCTCTGAATGCAGCCTAAATTGTACAACTGCAGGAGACTGGAGAGCTGGAGAAGGACAGGACTGGGATGGGTTGGGAATTCCCTCCATTATCCGTTTTCCTGATCGTTTGTCTGTCCCTACAATATTGTCTTCCATTGGCTCTCAGCACTTGGAAGTTCAGGCAGGGCTTGGTGGGGAATGACAACCAAATATCTGTGTGAGAAAATGATCATTTTAATGACCAAGCCACAGAACCCCCCTCACTGCATGGGCTTTGATCTTTTCCCATGGAATTCTGGCCATTAAAGCCACTAAAAGAATTGTGCATGTGGATGAGGAGATGGAAGTAGGAGTGATCCACATGATCCAGTGAAGGGCATCCCTGCCCATGGCAGGGGTTGGGACTGGAGGAGCTTTAAGGTCATTTCCACCCCAAATCATTCCACAGTTCTGATTCCTAGTCCTACATTGGAATATGTTGTACCGGAGGTGATTTTTGTTAATTTTTAACCTATCTCAGCTTCCAGATGGGATTTTTCAGAACAGAATAGCAGAGAGGCTGTGGCTGTCCCTGGATCCCTGGAAGTGCCCAAGGCCAGGCTGGAACACCCTGACATGGCTGGGGTGGCACTGGATGGGATGTAAGGTCCTTATAAGCCAAACCATTCCAAGATTCTGTAAAAACTGATTTTTGAAAGTAACCCTGGCACACAACACATTCCTTTATTGAGATTTTTCTTTTGGATTGGCAGCTAGCAGGTCCTTAAAAATGAAATTTTCAGCTCTCTACTTACACCAGTATTCCTTGTAAATGTCACTGCTGCCTGGGATTGGTGGCTGTTCCATTCATTTTCTTCATTACAGAGGGATTTTCATTCCCAAAATTGACCAAATCACTCTTGTCTCTTTGACAAGACTTCATTTTTCTCCTGCTTTGTACCTACTGGCTCATATTTCCCCAGCTGGCAGATTTTGAACCTTTATTTATCCCCTCTCTTCTCCAGCCTCTCACCATCTTATTCCATATGTTTATTATCTTTTCCATCCCCAAGCTGTGAATAATTTTGAGGGAGATCAGGCAGCTGCCTGGGAATCAGCTGGTTGGCAGCAGCCTGGTGCTGGAGAAGTCCCTGAGTTAACTCACAATTGCTGCTGAAGGATTTTGGAGAGCACAGAAAAACATACTTTCCCAGCAGTGCCAATCCCAAACTTGTCAGAATTACCAGCTGCTATTGGACTGACTGAAAAATAATGAATTAAAAGGAAAAAATCACAATGTTCTGTGTATTTATTTGCTTTCTTAGTTGTTTTTAATGCCAGGACAAGCTGAATTCTACATGTTTAATGAAACTCTGGATTCTTATTTAATGAAAGGTTTAAAATTAGGATTATTGTCAGTTTAATCTTGGGAATTTATCAATGAATGGATCAGATTTGCTTTCTGAGGGTGCTTTAGGAAATTAAGGTCCTGAATTAGGAATGGGGTGTCAGTTGGAACAGATCCCAATCCCACCCATTATATTCCTGCTATTTCTCCCTCAACTCTTACTCCTTTAGTTCTGTGGTCCTCACACTGTGCCTGATCCACTGAGGTAAAATCAGATCTCAAATCTCCTTTGCTGCATCCAAATTCCTATTAAAAGTCAGACTATTCCTGCTTTCCTGAGGGAATTGGGAGCACGTTGCCAATCCACACATTTTGGGGTGGCGATGATCCATAGCAAGTAAGGCAGGACTCCAAATTATAGTTCCTGACATTTCTCTTTAAGGAGCTGAGGAACTGTTCAAAAGAACCCAAAGTAAAGCATGAATTCCATGCAGTTAATTCCTTCAGATTTTCCAAGGGAAGCTGCGCAGGTATGGAAATAATTTGTGCTTGATTTTTCTCTGCTCACCCAAAGGTTCAGACAGGCAGCAGCTGAAGCAAAGCTCTCTCTGTCTGCAAATAATCCCTGAAATATTTTGATGGAAGAAGAGCATGAAGGGTTATCATTAGCTGGGTTTAATATCAGGGAATTATAAAAATCATGCGTGAATCTGCAACAAAATAAAGAGCCTTTCCTGTCGGATGGTGCTGGATCAGAGGTAAAGGATTCCTGCAGGCTGGGATGCTCCTGGCGTGGATTGACAGCTTGTTTTTCCCAAGGCACTCACAGGCTGCAGGCACCCATTGTACAAATCCTGTTAATTTTTAGCTTTGTGCTGTGTTAACTCGTTTGTGTTGCCACAGGACATGACATTTTCTGGGCTTTTTTTCATGGCAACCATTAGGATTTAACAGGATGAAAGAACTCAGAGTCATAGAATTGAAGAGAGATTTCTTTTGGAAACAACCTCTGCAGGTGATTTTGGAGCTCAGAGTTCCACAGGGCCTTGTCTAGTTCAAGTCTGAAGGATGAAGATTCCCCAAACTTTCTGGATTGTGTTTTGATCTTTATCAACTCACTTGGTTAATTTTTATATATTTTAAAATGACAGCAATCAGAATTTCTCTCCTTGCAACTCATGCCTGTTGCCTCTGCATCTTATTGGGTATTCCTGAGGTTAGTGTGGCTCCATATTCCCAGAATTTTGCAGGGAACAGGAAAAGGTTGGAATCCAGTGACTTCCTCCTCTTCCCTCTAAACAAACCTGAGACCCTTTTCCCTTTCCTCAGCCTTTTCCTGCCAGCCATGCACATTGGATATGAGGAACAATTTCTTCACTGGAAGAGTGGTTAAATGTTGGGACAGGATCTCCAGGGAAGTTGTGGAGCCACTGGAAATGTTCAAAACAGGAGCAGAAAGGGCACTTTTAGTTTTTGTAGGCATGGTGGGGTTCAGTCAATGATCTTGGATGTCTTTTCCAACATTAATGATTCCATAATTCCATATCCAGTGAGGAGGAGGAGGGAGGAACAGTTCTGCCTGGTGGTTCCCTGGGCCAGGGCTGCGAGCCTTGGAAGAATTAATCCTCTTCTCTCCATGGGCCGTGTCCCACCTTGGTGACAAATCCTTCACTAAAGGACCTTGGTAGAGCTGCTCCAGGATGGGAATCTGGACTTCCATGTCATGCAGAGACTAGAGAATCTTTCTTGGGATGTCTATAATCACAAAATTAAGGTTGTAAAATACCTCCAAGACCATCAAGTTCAGTCTTTGACCATCACTACCTTGTTAGTGGTTTAATGGTGTCACAAGCCCAGCAGAAAATTTTCTAACCATGCAGAAGACCAAACATCTCTGCAGTTCCTCAGTGCTTGAAGCTGTGGTAGGGTGATTCCCTTTCTCAAGGAAAGGTTCCTCCCCCAGAGGGTGGTGAGCACTGCCCAGGCTCCACAGGGAATGGGCATGACCCAAGGCTGCCAGAGCTCCAGGAGCATTGGGACACCACTCCCAGGGATGCACAGGATCTCTAAAATCCCTTCCAACCCAAACCATTCTGGGATCCTATGGAAGCTGGCCAGGCATTCCCTAAACAAGGACAATCCAGTACAACTCTTCAGAGCCCCATGGAGATTCGAGATTCCAACAATCCAAGGATCCAAACTCCATTCCCTGTGAGCTGGCAGTGTCATCTCTCCCTGTGCTGAAGGGAGAGAAGATCCAACCCCCACAGGAGCCCATTCTCACATGGAATATCTGTGGGCAGCTCCCAAATCCAGTGACTGCTTGGGACTTGCTTTGCTCTTGCACCTCTGGTGGTTTGAAGCTTCTGGAGAAACATCAAAGGTAAACACAGGAACATAAAACTTGATTAAGCGTATGAAAAACTGCTGTTAAATTTGGCCTCTGACTTTCCTTGTGAATCCTTTTTATTTTCCTGTTTGCCTTTTCTTTCTTTTCTTTTTCTTTTTTTGCTTCAGCAGGAAGCTCATTTGCGCAGAGAATGTGACCTGGGGATGATCATAAGGAATACAAAGGGCTCCTTCACTCCTTCAGACCTCTCTATGGACTTCTTACAAGTCTGTTGAGGATATATATCACTCTAGACACTTTCATCAAGGAAATTTAGCTCAGATCCTTAACCCAGGATCATCTCAACAAGTATGTTGAGGTCTCAGGAGGTTGGTTCTCTTTCACACTTTGGATATCATGGACGTTATCTTTATTTACAAGGGTGAAAAAGGAAATAGCCCTCAGTGAAATGAAGGGTTTCCTGTAGATGTGTCCGAGGCAAAAATTACAATTAAATAGGTGGAAAATTACAAGCTGTGCTGGGAAATAATTCAGAAACAAGTGTTAGGAGCATGAGTCAGTGGAAAAGGATCAGGAGACTCCGAAGGGAGTCCGTGTACGAAGGATCAAATTCACCTCTGGAGCAGCTCCAAGGAATCTCAGCTCTCTCAGAGCAGCAGATGTACTGTCCGGGTTATGGAAAAGTGTTTATCTAATCTTTGTATTCACAAATTATTATTTATATGGGAGGAATGCTGAGGTGTCCTGGGACCGGGGCCCTGTTGTGTGGAGTGATGTACAGGCCCTGCTCTGAGCAGACCAGAGATAAGGAATGGTATCAGCCAGGGAGATGATGGATTCTGCAAGAAAAAAGTGAATAAAGCCTGGTTTAGCATTTTAATTTGATGTGGGCATGGCTTTAGCACCCTGGAGCCTCTCCCTGGCTGCCAGAGCCCATCCCTGTGTCCTGGAGCCTGTCCCTGTGTCCTAGAGCCTGTCCCTGTGTCCTGGAGTCTTTTCCTGTGTCCTGGGGCCTGTTCCTGGCTGCTGAAGCCTATCCCTGGCTGCTGTCCCTCTGTTCTGGAACCTTTTCCTGTGTCCTGGAGCCCATCTGTGGCTGCTGGAGCCTGTCCCTGTGTCCTGAATCCTGTCCCTGAGTGCTGTCCCAGTGTCCTAGAACATGTCTCTGTGTCCTGTAGCTGTCCCTGAGTGCTGTCCCAGTGACCTGGAGCTTTTCCCTGTGTCCTGTAGCTGTCCCTGAGTGCTGTCCCAGTGACCTGGACCCTGTCCCTAGAGCCTGCTCCTGTGTTCTGGAGCCTGTCCCTGCGCCCTGGAGAATGTCCCTGTCTGTCCCTAGTTGCTGGATTGGGTGGCAGGAGCAGAGTTAGCTCCTGGTTATCACAGGGAGAGGAGAGGCTTGACTTCAGGACACCTCAGGTAAAGGTGCTCCCTCCCTGCCAGGGACCTGTTTGTGTCCATTGGCTCCTGTCCCCACCCTTGGAGGTATCCAAGGAAGGCCTGGACGTGGCACTCAGTGCTCTGGGCTGAATGACAGGGATCGCTCACAGCTTGGACTCGATGGTCTGGAAGGGCTTTTCCAAGCTCAGGGACTCTGGGATTCTGTGAATGGAGCTCCTTCCCTCTGCTGTCACCTTTTCTTCCTGTCCAGCACTTGTGCAGACCTGGGTTGCTCCAGTGCAAGGTGTTCCTGCCCATGGCAGGAGTTGGAACTGGATGGTTTCAAGGTCCCTTCCAACACCAATTCCATGATTCCATGATTCCATTGAGACTGATCTGTGGTCTTTGCCCCATGGATCCATGGCAGCCCCGGTCCCAGCAGCCAAGGACCAGCAAGATTCAGTAAAAGGAGAGTTCTGGATCTAATTTAATGCTGGACCAGAGTTCCCCACAACTCTTGTTATGGGCATGTTGTTTTTAATCAAAACCCCAAGCACCAAACCCCAAAAACTTCTGTGGGAGCTGTGGAGTTCAGAGCAGTTGGAAAAACTGCTGCTCCTGAGGTGTCTAAAGGAGGCAGTGTGTCACCCTGATCTTTGAAAGACTTTCTTAGCTTCTGATGTTTTGCATTCTTGTAGTGGAGTTCTCACACACTTTCATGTAAACAATGATTGTTTTGCATTCCTTTCTAGAGGAGGAGAAAATTGATAGAATCTTTGTTTGACCAGCACGGTTGGAGAAGTGTTAACTTCACCCTCCAATCTCTGGTCACCTTTGGAATGGTATATATATTGAAGTTGCACAATAAACTTCCTCTTTTCCCTCCTTTCCTTGCAATGAGAGTTGCAGTGAACGTGTGTGTTTATTTCATGTCATAGAGCGACAGCAGTGATGGGGAGAAAAGCCAAATTTGGGGCTTAATGAGTACAATTGATGCACACCCCTAGTTCCAGAAGCCCCCGATCACTTCATTAAAAGGAAAATATTCCTGCCGCTGAATCCTTCCAGAGCAGTGTGAGCTGTTATTTCTAGAGCTGAGTAGGAGGTTTGGGGATGGCAGAGAGGGAGGGCAGTGCTCGAAGCAAAAGCTTTTTCCTTTGCTCATGGCAGTCTGATGGACAGGAGAGTGGGCCTGGAATGGGATTCTGCTGCGGATCGTGATTGGGAAAATTGTTTGCCAAGTGTTCAGAAACTGCCTGTGAGAGCTGCATGGAATTCTGTGGTACTGAGCAAGAGAGAATAAAACACAGCTGGGATCATCCCATGGATCTCAATGTGAGTGGTGAAGAGGAAAGGCTAAGAAGGGTCTTCAGCTCTTCCCAAGTTCAATCACAAACAGGTGGAGGCCTTCCAGGAAGAAATCTATGGAAGCAGAAAATTATGCCCTGGGATGCGCTCTGGATTTGCCATTTTGTACAGTACAGTGGGATTTACTGGAGGAAAGGTGCAAACATGGAATAATTTTCATTATTTTCTCTCATTGCCTAAAGGATTTGTGGCTGCCCCATCCCTGAAAGTGTCCAAGGCACTTGGAGCACCCTGGGATAGTGGGACGTGTCCCTGCCCATGGCAGGGGTGGCACTGGATGGGGTTTAAGGTCCCTTCCCATCCAAACCATTCTGGGATTCTGTCCTGATTGTCTGATCTATTAAAACCCAGTTTCAGGAGACTGTGATGTTCCTTTGACATTCCATGAAGGGGATGTGTGGGAGCAGTACCAACTTCTTCCAGTTCTGGAAACTGCTTCTCGAGTGTGCTTGTCTTTGAAGTGCCCTGCAAAATCAGAGCTGATGAGGCTGGAGGGACCTCTGGAGATGTTCTGCTCCCTCTGTCCAGCTCAGGCAGGGTTACCTGAGGTTGGGGGTGGAGAGTCTTCAAGGACAGAGACTCAACAGCCTCTCTGGGCAGCCCCAGTGCTTGAGCACCCTCACTTGAAAGAGTTTTTTGTGGTGTTCAGTGAAATGTTCCCTGTTTCAGCTCACACCTTGTGTCCCTGGTCCAAGGAGGAGCTGGAGGAGAGCCAGAGGGTCACTCAGCACTGAGAGGGACATGTTGGATCCCTCACACTTTGGGCTTGTCATTAATCACATCCCCATAAAACTTCCCAGACAGCACATCCTGGAAGGTCACCTGGAGTAAATCACAGTCCTGATGCACAGCAAAGCTGAGGAGTTACGGCTCAAGGTCACTCAGATAAATCCCAGCCTGGCTCTGATGGGGTTTGAAGGAATCTGGGAATGTTCAGAAGCCACCCTGTGCATAAACTGTTCTTTGTTTGTTTGTGCATCTTGAATAATTAATAAACCCCCATAAGAAGGCTGGAGATTCATAAACTGCAGGCTCAGCCAGGCCTGCAGGGGACTTCTTCCCAAAACCTGGAGCAAGGAGAGATCATTTCTAATATCCCAGTGCTAAAACAAGTTTATTTTTCACACCTTTTTAACATGGCTTTAATTACCCCAAGTCCAGAGGAGTCCTGGTTTTATACACTCCCATTTCTCCTCTGCTGGGAGAGGAAAAGATTAACAGGATTAAACCTGGAGTAAAGCTGTTGAAGGTACAGCCTCATTGAGCTAATGGTGGTGCTGTTTGGTCGTTGCTGATTGAGTTTTAATTCAAGATAAATTAGTAATCAATTTAATTAGAAGAGCACAGCAGGGTGTGGGGGTTGAGCTGAGGGGCTGTACGGGCCTGTTTGTAAATAATCCATGATTTAAACAGTCTCTGGTCCACACTGAAAACACCTGGCTGGGGGTAAGGAAGGGCTTTCAATCTCTGAATTCCTGGTACAGACTAAGGCAGGAGGGACAAAGCTCAAAATCCTGTTTGCCCTAAAACATTTATGGTTTTCAAGCTGCCTCATTTTTGTCTGTCCCTTCAAAAGCTTCTCAAATAAAGTGTTAAACTGGGCCATTTGAATGGATTGAGCTGAAAGTTTTATCCCAGAACCTGGGCTAAGTTTAAGCCACATTTTCTAAAATTTTGGCCAACCATACCCTCACATGTTACAGTAATTTCTACAGGAGAAATGCAGAGAAATTTCATTATGGACCATATTTGTTGTTTACTTCAGGCCTGTTGACTTCCTTAAACCCCTTCCAAGGCTGATGTAGGTTCAGTATTTTAATTATGAAGCAGAATTAAAGAACAAACTGCTCTGACAGTTGTTTTTACAGAGAACACAAAGATTAGGGCAGATTAAACATTATTTCTTATATATATAATATATTTGTGAGAATAATGTGAGAGGTTTTTGTTGGCAGACCTGAGGCCTGCGTTTTCTTCAGGCATCTTGTGCAATGACATTCTGTAGGGGTCACTGTGGAGAATTTGGGCCTGATAAGCAAGGAAAATGGATAAAAAATGTATTTTAGGCACTGTGCAGGGGTCCCTACCTTGACAGAAGGTTGCAAGAGTCTCTTTCCAGTCTGCTTGGTACTGGATTCAATTAACTTCAACAAGCAAAAATACATGGGAAACTTCAAAGTGATATCTCCAAAAGTCACCTTGAAGTTAGGGAAGTCTTGACTTGTTTCTGGCTGTGTCAAACTGGAGAGAAGGTAAAAATTCACTGCCCAGTTCTCTCACATGTGGTGTATCCAAATGCCACATCAGAGAAACAGGGATTATATTCAGTTTTCTTATTATTTTCCACATCCTTTCAGTTAAAATTTGTGAAAGGAATGTGTATTGCCTGACTCTTAATTCTTCATAAGGTGTCCAGCATGAAGATGCCTCTAACTGGGAATTTGGTGGTAAATTGGTTGAAACTCCAAGGAAATCAGTTCCTGGCTTTTCTTTTCCATCTTCATCAATAAGGAAAAGGGAAGGGAATTGTGGGGACCCGAGTGGGAGTTGTTGATGTTGGTAAACTGTCTGTGTTTGGGGCATAAATGTGTGCAGCTGAACAAAGGGAAGGTGAGAGGAATCTGCTCCCACCAGGAGTTCAGGAAGGGCAGTTTTACAGCACATTTTGTCAGGATTTTTGCCTGGCATGACTTTCTGCTTGGAATTAAGACCCGTGTTGTCAGGAGCTGTGATATTTCCTTGGGCTCCATCACATTCTTGGCCTTAAATGTGAAATAAATTTTCAAAATCTGCTCCCTGGCCTGAAATTGTTCATAGATTAAATGGGCATCTTTTCTCATGGGTTTTTTGAAGGTTTTGGTGCACCTCGATCTGTACCTTGAGCAGTGCTGTGGTTTCCTGGGCTGCTCCTGGCTCATGGATGGATTCACTGCCAGTTGTCACTTCAGGGACTCTTTTCTCACACAGTGAAACCTGGATCAGCTCTTCATGATTTAAATATATTATGTTTTATAAGAAAATCCATTTTCTGATCCTGCTGAAATAAGGAAAGGAGTTTTTGCCTGTTCAGGTAGAAGGTCTTGGCACCATCTGGACTGACATGGAATGGGGGCATTTCTTGAACAAGAACTCAGAGCTGAGCAGACCAAGAGGCTGAATTCCTGCTGTGCTTTGGAGATTAGTTACTCAATTCAGCTGAGATTTTTAGGACTGAATTAAAGAAGGGGAAAAAATTTAAAAGTAAGAATCCATGTCTTAAAAATTGATACTGCTTTGAACCAAAGATATTTCCATCCTGTCTGTTAATGGCAGTGGCACAGGATCAATTAATAGAACATAAGACTTTTGTTTATAATGCTCCAATTTCTTCACATCCGGAATTGTTCATAAAACAGAGTTTATTTTTAAACTCCAACTTTCAAAAGAGCCTGACAGTTGTCAGTCTCAGCTAAATTAAATTTATCCTGACACCTCATGATTTCCACCCTGCACATCCATCATTATCTAGATGAATTAAGGCTCACTTACAGGAGTTTTAAAGATGATGAAAGTGAGGTGCAGAAGGAGAGAAAACTTCCAAGCTTCCAGGTTTTTGGAGGGTTGTAGTTACATAAATCCCAACACTTCCCAAGGGAATAACTTGGAAATATCTGTGAACATAAGGGCCTGGGTGAGGGATCCAAGTCAAAGCTTTGGGCACAAAAGCCCAACTTTGGTCCCTCAGCTCAGGAGAGACTGAGCTGCTCCTCTCATGGAAATGCCATTTTAACACCCTTTAAATGCATTTGGGCTTGCCAGCATAAATTCATGCCTTTGAAATGGCAAAGGAAAACTGTGCAAGCGTGGATGCAGAGAAACTTCTGTTAAACATTAGGAACTGGGAAAGAAAGCTATTAATAGATCCAGCCAGTGATGCTAAACAGAGGGATAAATGTGACTTCAAGTTACTGCTTTTCAGTGGAAGGAGCCAGTATGGAAAATAAATCCCAGATTTCCACTGGGACACTGTTCAGATTAGCCCTAATCTTCCCAAATGAGCAGGAGGTGGGGAAGGAAATCCTTTTTTGTGCATTCAAATAAACATCAGCCTGACCTCCAGCATGACCCCAAAACCCCATCCCAGGAATGAGCAGGGGGAGAACCCTCAGGGAATAGGAGGTGGGAATGCTGAGCCAAGGGAATGGGGGCACTGGGGATGGAGGGAGTACAGTGGGTGCTCTTCTGGGCGAGCCCTGCTCTGCTGTGCAGAGCAGCTCCACGTTGATTAACTGCGTTGCATAATTTATGCTCCTCCTTATTTAATCACTCTGGAGTTGCGGTGCTCACTGGCAGTTGCTAGATTGCTTTATTAAATTTAGGCTGTGTTAAAGGAAATTTATTTTTGTGTATTCCTCCTTCATAATTTTTTTTTTTTCCTTAAATGCTGTCACATAAATTAGGGCGTTATCAATGAATCTGCATGAGGAGCTTTGCTGTTTAGTTCTGGGGCCAGAATCCCCTAAATCATGTATGACACCTGTATTATAACTTACTTCTCACCATTCTTCTCCATGATGGATTTACTTTCCCAGATTCCTTCTCATTTCTATCAGACAAAGCATTCAAACTAGGAAGCGAGGGAGGAAAAAAAATGGAAATCTGGATTTTGTCTCTTTACTCAGGAAGGTGAAATAGCAAGATGTAAAAAAAGATCTGTTCAATCACATCATGGCATCAAATACTGACATCTATTTATTTCACATTCCGAGAGGAGTGATAGGACCAGGGGAGGAGAAAGGTGCTTTTTGTGGGAGTTGGTTAGAGGGAGCTAAGTCCAGAACAGGATTAAATATTATAATGGAATGGGTTGGATTGGAAAAGAAATAAAAAGTCATCTAATTCCACCCTATGCCATGGGCAGGGACACCTCCCACTATCCCTGGTGACTTTAATCCCCATCCAGCCTGGCCTTGAGCATTTCCAGGAATCCAGGGGAAGCCACAACTTCTCTGGGAATTCCATCCCAGTCCCTCCCAACCCTCCCAGGGAGGAATTCCTTCCCAATATCTCATCCAAACCCACCCTCTGTCAGTGGGAAGCCATTCCCTCTTGTCCAGACCTTTATCCAAACGAGCTTCCTGTTAGGAGGAGCAAACTCTGATAATTAAATGAAGAACTCAGAAAACATAAATTCTTTCCTCTCCTTTTAGTTACTCCCTTATATCATTTAGTCCCCAAACCTCATGAATGCAGTGAGGTCAAGAATATGAATTTTGGAGAAACGGTGTTATTGATAAAAATTTCTTTGGTGAAGGGTGTCTGCCTGGACTTTCCTGCTGCTCAAGGTTAGATCCTGCTCTGTAAATCCACGGAGTTTCTCTTTTGTAAGCTTCAGCTGATACCATTTTTTGTTACACAGACTTTACATAGCACATTAAGTAATCAAAACAGTAAGAAATTACCAGATGTGCATTTGTGACTGCAGAAATCAAAGCTGAAACACCCCAACATCACCACTCTTAGGTCCAGACACATTTGAACGTCTGAAAAGTCAACCTGTGTTTGATTTTTGAGGACAAATATCTCTTTAAAGGCCAAGTATTCACCAGAAAGTAGCATTTTTCTTCATAAAGTATACATCAATCCTGATTTAGATGCAAGCAGAAAATATTTCCTTCGAAAGTCTTCACCAGAAGCAAAATATTTCCAGAATTGGTGTCTATTCATCAATAAGTGCTGATGTGGACATAATGCAGGGTTGGATTGAATTTCTTCCCTGTTATTTGTCTGCAGGTCCTTGATTTATGAATTTATCCACACATGTGTGGAGCCATCCTTCAGCTGCTTGAAAACTACCCCATGGAAGTGTTTTTAATGGAAAATTGTTTTCCCTGTTATTCATCTCATTGCTGGGATCTGCTTCCAGTGGTAAAATTAGATTTCCTTCAATAATTCTTTTCAGGCAGCTGTCAACATCCTCCTGATTCTGCTTTTCTCTGCCAAATTTACATTCTTCCTTAGCAAAATAAATCTCCCACGGGTTACAGGATTTTTTTTTTTATCTCCAAAGCTATTCCTTGGATATACATGAGCGCATGGCTGTATCGCTGTAAATCCTCCAAAAGGGGGAAGAAAGCAGTGGAAATTAGAGCTTTTTAATGAGAAAATTAACTCTACACTGGTTACTTAAGACGTTTTTTTTTCCCCCATCTGTTTTATTAAGCATCCGAAGTGGAACAGGCCTAATCTTCCCAGATTAAAGTTCCACAAATTTGAGGAGTGGAGTACATGCAAATATTCTTTTGTAGTCTTACTAAAATACTGTAATCCACAGAAAAAGGGGGAATTAGACTTGTAATAAGGAGATTCTGTGTCCTGCTGTAGTTTAGGATGCCCAGAGGAGCTGTGGCTGCCCCTGGATCCCTGGAGGTGCCCAAGGTCAGGCTGGACATTGGGGCTTGGAGCACCCTGAGACAGTGGGAGGTGTCCCTGCCCATGGCAGGGGTGGCACTGGATGGGCTTTGAGGTCCCTTCCCAACCAAACCATTCCAGAATTCTGTGATTTCTAACAAAACTCTTCCTGTGAACTCCCCCAAAACTGGGGATTGGTCAGGATTTCCTAGACCTGGTGGGGAATCTGCTGTGATGGGGAGTTTGACCTCAGGTGAGTGACTCTTGTGCTCCCTTGGAAAACCGAGGTACAAACCTTATGGATGGTCTGTTTGGAATGGTTATTTCAGAGAATCAGAATCCCAGAATGGATTTGGGTGGGAAGGGATCTGAAAGTCCATCCAGTCCCACCCCCTGCAACGGCAGGGACACCTTCCACTGTGCCAGGGTGCTCCAAGCCCTGTCCAGTCTGACCTTGGAATGACAGTGAACTGTGCCACATGGGGAGGGCTGAGGAGGGATGGGATGGGATGGGATGGGATGGGATGGGATGGGATGGGATGGGATGGGATGGGATGGGATGGGATGGGATGGGATGGGATCCATGGGATGGGATCCAGGCTTTTAATTCTGCACTGAAATTCCACAGTGCAGAATTTTTTCCACTGTTCCTTGTAAGACTAGATTTCAAAAGTCCACTTCTTGCACAGTGATTTTGAGAGAAGCAATCCAAGTATTCCCTCTTCTATTCCCTCTGTTCTGGTGCTTCAACAGAGCCTGGTCACTGCCCTTTCCCCATCCAGGGGTACAGAGGTGGCAGGATTCAGGCAGGATTAGGGCTTTTTCTGGGAAGAAGCTGCTGGGAAGCTCTATAATTTGGTTATTGCCTCTCTGACTATCAGAACACACTGGGCTGGCTGGTTTTTTCGTGCCAGAACTGCAAACATCTCCCTGTTCCTCATCCCTTCCTCCCCTCCATGCCCACTCCTTACATAAACCCCACTCCAAACACACTCCCGACAAAATTGCCTCCCAAATTACAGCGGCAGCGTCACGGAAAGTTTCATTTCTGACTTGTGCTAATTCTGAGAGGAACAAAGAGTGTCAGAGCCCGTTGCCCTCCCCCAGCAGAGCGTTCTGTGCTCGAGGTCTGCGTGCAGTAGGCACAGTGCAGCTCTGGGAGCAGCGGCAGTGACAGGTACACTGTGACACTTTAATAGTGCCTGATAAATCACTGTCACCCGCTCCCAGGGGCACCGTGAGTCGGAGGGAACAGATTTCTCTGCTGTCCTGCACTCTCTGCTTGTTTTCTGCCTGGCACTGCCCTCCTTGTTCAGGGTTATGCCCAACCAGCTCAGGATGTGGGGCTGTGGTGCTTCCACAATGTTCCAGGCAGGGATTGGCCACTAGTAATTCATTTTTGAGCAAAGGAAGAGCAGGAATTTGGAAAATGTCATGACTTTCACACTTTCCTTGTGATCTCCAAATCTCTGAGGTTGGGAAAGCCCTCCAAGATCATTGAATCCAACTTGTCACCTGTCCCCACCTTGTCAACCCAGAGCCCTGAGTGCTACGTCCAGATGTTCCTTGGGCACCTCCAGGGATGGGGATTTTACAGGATCTTTCAGGGGCCCTGACTGGCACCAAAATATCCCTGGTGGAGGAGCATTTCCTCTTCATCTGCAAGCAGGAAGCAATTTCTCTTCTTCTATCTCACTGCTGCTTTGGCTCTGCCTGGCTGGGCAAGCTGGTCCATGGCATTGGGAGCCACCAGAATCCCAAGGGAACGTCAGGCACTTCAGAAATCTCGATTTACTGTCAGGGGGAGGTGGCACATTCGTTATCCCAGTGATCTAACTGGCATGGAATCACAGAATATTGCGAGTTGGAAGGGACCCACAAGTCCAACTCTTGAGTGAATGGCCCATCCAGGGAACAATCCATGAGAAAATGGAGCCAGTGAAATCCATTGGGATGCACTGGACTTGTGGATTTTTCAGTTGTTCTTCCCTCTTTAATGCCTTTTTCTATGAAGAAAGAATGAAGCAGAACCACCTCAAACCCTGCCAGGTTCTGAATTTAAAGCATCTGTTCTTCAAGGTGCTTTCTAAATATTTGGAATTAGGATACAAGAAAAATTGAATTCTCCTGAAGCGTTTGCAAATCTGGATGGTCCCGATAAGAAGAGGATTAAAGGAAAGTTGTTTGAACAAACCAAGATGGAATGATGAAGGTCTTTTTGGCACAGCAACTGTGCTGCCAGGAGAATAAAATCCAGATCTCTGGAATTAATTAATATTAATTCATTATTTGTGTAATATAAATCATGTAATTACCATGTGCAATTTCCGTTTCAAACTCGGTTAATTTATCATTTTATGTCCTTGTAAACTATGGTTGAATCCAGCAGCTCATTTTTATCTTTGTGTTAATTAATTCTTCTCTAACATAACTCTGGACTCGTTTTCTACCTGGCATGGACAGTCAGTTATTCAGGTATAGTCTGTGCTACCAAAATGGGATATGAGGGACTCAGTCCATGGATTCCTGTCCAAATGGTTCCTCCAGTGCAACTGGGTGTATCCATGAAGACATAGCACATCCCTGAGCACACATGGATTCATCCATTTCCTTAATCTCCTGATTTTCCAGTTTTCCTCCACCCTCTACTACACAAAATGGGGCCTAGTAAGAGTTGGGATCATTTTCCTCTTCTTACTCTTCCCTCCGAGGATGGCTGATTGTTCTGAAAGGAGGCTGAAGTGATAAAGGAGGGGTTTGATCAGTTTTTCTCTGGCAGATTCCTGGGACATGGGCTTAGTGCCAATGTCACAGGGATGTGGAGGGCAGAGGGAACACTTGGTGTCCCCAATGAGCATCACCTGCAGGGCACAGCTCTGTGTCAGCCTGGGGAGTGGGTTTGGATGGGATAATGGGAAGGAATTCCTCCCTCTGAGGATGAACAGGGGCTGGGATGGAATTTCCAGAGCAGCTGTGGCTGCCCCTGGATCTCTGGAAATGTCCAAGGCCAGGTTGGACAGGGCTTGGAAAACCCTGGGGTAGTGGAAGGTGTCCCTGCCCATGGCAGGGGTGGCTTTAAGGTCCCTCCAACCCAAGCCATTCCATGATTCTTTTTTTATAAACTGGTGTTTTTTCATCATTTTCCTTCCCCCAGCTTTCTCTCCAAAGGCTCCTGGGATTCTTGGGATGCCATGTGCAAGGACAGAAGCTGGACTTGGATAAGCCTTGTGGGTCCCTTCCAGTTCAGGATATTCTATGATTCCTTCCTTTCCTCTTGCCATGAAATACATCCACCATGACCTTATGGAGCTCTGAGCACAGCTTGGGTTTGATCTCTATGAAAATAAGAGCAGCTGATAATTTATTTCTTTCCAAACTCACATTTTTAATTAGCTGTCTGCTACAAGCAATATTTCATCACCCCATCCATCAACAGGGAGACAGTCAAAGCTGTATTTTTAGTTCTTGTGCTCTGCTTTTCCCTCCAGATGCTCATCCTCTCTTTTTTTCCTAATGTAAAACTATTAATTAATGAGAGACAATCACTCACATAGTGCCACTGGCTGTCGGGAGCTAACAAATGTCAGTTAAAAAAGCGAAATAACAGAATTGGGAGCATGGAGAGGTGGCAGCAGGAGAAGGGAGATGAGAGGAGTTAATTGCTGGACTTCCAAACATCCAGGGAAGGGAGGTGTTGGAAAAGTTTACAGGGGGGAATTAATGATGTACAGTAAATTAACTCAAAATGCTAAAGCTGGAAGGGACATCCTAATTATGAAAGAAGGCAGGATGAGGACTGGGAAAAGGAATGGTGGGGCACTGGTGGTGACAGGACAGAGCTGCTAGGGGGCCTTGTTTGGAGCCTTGGAAGGGAGCTCTGGATCTTCTGCTCCAGCAGAGCACAAGAAGCTGTGGAACATCACAACAAGGGGGGTTGAAGCCTCCCCTGGGCCCTGCTGAGCTGTGCTGAGAGGTTTTGCTGTCAGAGCTGCTGCTGGTGACAGGGTGATGGTGTCTGGGTGTCCCTGGGGACAGGAGGGCAGCAGTGTCATGTCAGAGGGTACAGTGGTGGCAGCTCTGTCCTGGCTCCTTCCTGCAGCTCCTCTCCCAGCAGGAGGCAATGAGGCCAGAGAGAGAGAATAAACTGGGTAGAAACAAAAGCCGGTGCTAAGCAGGGGCTGGGGCTCAGTCACTGAGGGGCTGTTGGAGGAAATAACCCCATTGTTCTTCAAATCTTCTCTGTAGGTCTGGCACAGAGAGGGAGAGACTCTCCTGTTACTGTCAGAACACTCAAATGGGGCTGTTGTGCCTCTCTTGATGAGGTCGCCAGGTGATGCCTTAGGATTTTAGCTTTTATATTTTCCATGTATTTGTAATCCTGCAGTTCTTTAGTGTGTAACTCTAAACTCCATACACAGTGTGAGCTGCTGCTTTCCCATTTTGGTCAGACACAACAATTCCTCTCCAGGCCTGGCAATCAAGGACACCTCACTGTTTCAGGGCCCAAGAGATGTAAACAAAAATGAGTTGGGGGGCAGCAAACTTGGGGTAAATGACTTCATTTCCTGAAGCTGTAATTGGGAGATTAGCTCCCAATATGCAAATGGACCAAACTTACAGAAGTGTGAAAACCTGTGACCCATTGTCCATTTTTGGGTGTAGCCCCTGGGTGCAGCCCCTGTGTGCCCAAAATGTACCTAAAGGCCCTTCAATAAATATCACTGCTTTTTATTCCCTTGATTTTGTCTGCCCTCCGTTTTTAGATAGTTCCAAAAAGGCATCAAGGGACAACCTGACCTGAGACACCCCCTCCTCCTGCCCTGGCCTCCTGACTGCTCCAGAGCTGCAGCAATTGAGCCCACGAGAAGTTCCCTAGCACAGGGCTCTCTCTCTCTTTGAAGAGAGACATCTGAGCACTGCAAGGTCTTTTTCATCTCGCAGCACGATAATGTTCTCCATCAGTCTTTGCTCCAACCCTCCTGCTACAAAAGAGAATAAAAAAATGCCCCTTGATTTCCTCGGTGAGCTCTGGACCAAGCCTCTGCTTTTTACAATATTTTCGATGTGAGGAGGGGAAAATGAGCTGAATATTAGCAGACAACGCTGAGGCTGAGTTACATCAGGGCCCCCAAGGAATTCGTTATCTGGGTTTTGGGATCACATGCTCCAAGAGGTCAGCTATTAATAGGTTCTAAGAGCTGAGCTGGTGATCATTAGGTGCTTTGAATAAATTACAAGGGTTTTGTTTGAGGTGGGTGTCGTGTTCAAGGGGTCGGTAATTAAAGCTGTTTCTGGGTTAATGTTTTATCTGTTCATCCAGCCGTGGAATCAATTCATAGTAAAGACGCCTTTTTAACACACTTGCACTACACATCCCCGAGGTTTTGATAAGCACCTTCCAAGGATGTTTGGATTTTTTAATGGATTCCTTCTTGTGATGACTATTTCAATGCTTTTTAGCAATCCTTAAAGCAGATCCCTTTCCCACTACTGGCATGCTATTTGCTGTTCCATTCTATGTCAGCTCATCCTTTCATCTTCCTCGTTATTCTTCCCCCATGAAAAGTCTTTTGGAAGTTTACTTTAGCCTTGACATTCCAAATGTTATTTATTGCATTGTCTAGCAGGTTGTCTCTCCCTCCATGTGACCTTTCAATATGATTTCAGAGCTGAGCTTCTGGCCCTCAGAATATCTGGGATGATGGCTGCAGCTCCCAGAACTTTTTGCTTAGACAATAACAGCATTTTCTATTCAAAAAATCAGTGCAAGGAGTCATCAACCTCTCATTTACAGCCTCCTCCTCATTCCACTGCAGTGCAAATCCACAGAGAAAGGTATGAAATCACTTCTGCTGCAGCAGAATAAGCCCCATGGACACAGAGGTTCCTTTTCCAATATTACTTTCCAACCCCAAGGCATCCCAGAGAGCTTTCCTGAGTCAAATTATCTATTTATGGCCCTGTGCAAAGGCAGGCTGAGGTAGTGGCCTTCCTCTCAGCACTGGAATTGTCTCACTGAGTCTGCTAAGTAGTTGCAAATCTGATCTCTCATTCATTCCTCCTGGCTTGTTCAGCATTCCGTGGCAGTGAGTGCACTCAGATTTAATTTACATAAACTGCTGCTACAGGATCTTTCCCTGGATATTCCAAACAAGGTGCCTGCTCTGGCTCTGCAGGGCCTTGTGTGTTCTGTTCTGCACTCGGAAAATCATAAACCTTGGAATGGTTTGGTTGGAAAGGGCCTTGAAACTCTTCCAGTTCCATGGGGAGGGACACCTTCCACTAGACCAGGATGCTCCAAAACCCATCCAAAACTTCCAGGTACAGAGGAGTGAGTGAAAACTCCCTGCCAGGGCTCAAAGGGCAGAGCCCAGCAAAGCTAGCCTGGAAGTTTTCATGGAGAAGACCCAAATTTTTTTCCCCACAATGATGTTCGCTTTATTTCTGCTCCTGCCTTTTCTGCCTTGGCTCTGGTGAGGTTTAAAGCAGGAGTCTGAGCTTGGCTGCAGTCCCTGGGTGTCCAGGGAATGGCAGAGAGCTCGTGTTGTGTGTCAGGATGGGTTAAATTACGATGTTATCCTGCCTTTCCAGTCAAGTATTCCCTTTGTACATTGACCAACATAGATAATAAATCACTGCTTTACTTTAGGCCCTTTTTGGCAGTTTTTAATGCTGCATTTACCAGTTAATGTCACTGGAACCATCTCACACCAAGGAATTAAGCAATCCACCCACTCTGGATGGTTCCAGCATGGACAGGACTGCAGTGGGCAGCTCAGACTGTGTTCACACACACACAAACAGGAAGGACTTGGACCCTACAAACCCTGGTCTCTGGAAACTAGCAAGGTCCTTACAGGGAAGTATTTCCATAACTGGGTCCTTTCCTTCCATAGCAAAAATAAAACTAATGCCAAACCAGAACACTAGGAAAAGGTTGTGTTCTGGCATTCCTCCTCTTCCAAGCTGATGGAGCTGCAGTTTTGTTACTCAGCCCATCAGGCAGTGATGGTTTCAGGAATTAATATGATGGGGTGGGAGCACAGCTGAATAAACTGAATTTTCACCCAATGATGACCAGTTAGGTTTAACATTTCAAGTCCATTTCCTCAGTAACTTCCCTAAGCAAAGATTAGAGCACAGCCTAAGGTTTAAAACCACAGGAGGGGGAGAGAAAATGTTTTAAAGGGTTTTAGGCTGCATGAATTGATGGAGGGAATTCCACGTGGGAGAGGTTAATGGAACAATGTCTTTGTTATCAAGAGAACAGGGAAACAATCCTTTGTATTCCTGGGATCCAGAATTTATTCTAAAGCTGCTGGGACAAGATTTCTTCTCAGACCTGCCAACAGCTGAACCCAGAGAGGTTCAGGATTCACCAGAGGGTGCAGGTGGAACAAATATTAAAATTTGAATTTTGTTTTTTTCAAAACTCTGGAATCTTTGTGGTGGACATTGGACAAAACCAAAATATCGGGATCTTTGTGGTAAACATTGGACTGAACCAAAACATTGGGATCTTTGTGGGGGACACTGGACTGACCTAAAACATCAGGATCTTTATGGGGGACACTGAACTAAACCAAAACATCAGGATCTTTGTGATTGACATTGGACTGACCAAAACATCGGGATCTTTATGGTGGACATTGGACTGACCCAGGTCAAACACTGACACCACAACCCTGCAGGACATTAATGATTCCATGGGGGGGGAAGCAGAATGATTGAAAGAACCTTGTGACATTCTCCATGAAAATACCCTTTTCCCCTTCCTTTGGTGAGCTAGAAATGTTCTTTCATTCTCTTTTAAGGTAGGAATGCTCTTTTCTTGCTTGTTGATGCAGCTGGGAGGATCAATAAGTTTGTCTTTTTTCTCATGTCTCTGCTTGTCCTCAATTATATTTGATTAGAGTTTGAGCAGGGGCTGTTTAGTTGCAGCACTTGGTAGTTCTCTGGCAGAAACCTGCATAATTTGGGGCAATTTACTGAATGATTTTGTGTATTGGGTACCTATTTTTAAGCAAAGATAATGAGAGTTTTGTTCTACCTGTCTGTGATGTTTCCTAATCCATGTTTCTGACCTTGCCTGGGGCCCACATTTCTGTAATGTTCAGGCTGCAATGTAAACAATTTTGTTCCTACTGTATTTCTATTTACCCATGTGGCTTAGGGGGATTTTTTTTTTATTGGAAACCCTTTACCTGTGTTTGTTCAGACAGAAATTATCTATGCCATGGCATGCAGGGCAGCATTTTGTTCTCTTCTCTTTCGTTCCTGGCCTAAATGAAAGGTGAGAGGCAGAAGCACCAAAGCATTGCTACAGCTGCCTCTCACCTTGAAATCACGGGGGAAACCCATAAATTCCAAATATTGGATTTAAGGTTTTGAAGATTCTTGATAGAAATACTACCAAAGGAGAGGCACCCTTGGGATTTACACCATGCTTGGATTTAATTATTCTTAGGGAAGCATTATGTCCTGCCAAGGCGTTTGTCCTTTGCTGTCAGGGCTGCAAGCACAAATTTCACTTTTCCAGAGAGGACCCATAATGGCCTAAAAATAAGCAAATGAAACCAATTGTGGCTGGGATTATTGTAATTTTTGGTGTCACTAAAAGCTCATCCTGTTCAGGATGCTCCAAATGCTCATCCAGAATTGCACATGGTCTTTCCTGGGCAATATTTCCTTTGCGTTTGTATCAGTATCAGCTGGAAAAATGGGATTGTGTTTGTGAGGACACAGAGGTCTTTGGAGGAGGGTCAGGAGGTGACACAGGGGGAGGAGGTGACACAGGTAGAGAGAGGAGGTGACACAGGGGGAGAGAGGAGGTGACACAGGTGGAGAGAGAGGAGGTGACACAGGTAGAGGAGGTGACACGGGGGGAGAGAGGAGGTGACACAGGGGAGAGAGAGGAGGTGACACAGGGGAGAGAGAGGAGGTGACACAGGTAGAGGAGGTGACACAAGGGAGAGAGAGGAGGTGACACAGGTAGAGGAGGTGACATGAGGGAGAGAGGAGGTGACACAAGGGAGAGAGAGGAGATGGCACAGCTAGAGAGAGGAGGATGACACAGGTGGAGAGAGAGGAGGATGACACAGGTGGAGAGAGGAGGTGACACAGGTGGAGAGAGGAGGTGACACAGGTGGAGGAGGTGACACAAGGGAGAGAGAGGAGATGGCACAGGTAGAGAGAGGAGGATGACACAGGTGTAGAGAGAGGAGGTGACACAAGAGAGAGAGAGGAGGATGACACAGGTGTAGAGAGAGGAGGATTTCACAGGTGTAGAGAGGAGGTGGCACAGCAGGGAGAGCAGAGGGTGGCACAGGGGGAAGGAGGTGGCACAGGTGGAGAGAAGAGGTACCACAAGTGGAAAGAGGAGGTGACAGAGGTGGAGAGAGGGTGGCTGTTTCTTTCTCATCTTCAAAGGAAACCTCATTTGCTGTCTTGGAACACCTTGTGGGTTTGCACAGAACTTTCAGTTAGAGAATCATGGGATGATTTAGGTGGGAAGGGACCTTGGAGTTAGTGTAATTCCAACCTCCTGCCATGGGCAGGGACACCTCCCACTATCCCAGGGTGCTCCAAGCGCTATCCAGCCTGGCCTTAGACACTCCCAGGGATCCAAGGGCAGCCACAGCTGCTCTGGGAATTCCATCTTAGCCCCTCCCCACCCTCCAAGGGAGAAATTCCTTCCCAATATCCCATCTAACCCTGCCCTCTGGCAGTGGAAAGCCATTCCCTGTGACCTGTCTACTATTCCAGAAGAACCTTAGGGGAGAAATTCCAGGTGATGCTGTGGCCACCCTTTCAGTGACCACCCCACCATTTTTTTTTCCTGAGGCCACCCCTGGCCCCAAGGTGCTGCTGGAGGATCCCAGTCCAGGGTCACATCCCAAGTGTAAAAGCTTCTGATGTTTCATCCCAGGGGCAGCCCCATGCCAGGGAAACGTGCTCTGGATAGAATCAGGAATGCTCCAAATGGACCGGGAGCCTTCAGAGTCAGCAGGACCTGTGTGTGCCTGGTCTGAGCCTCTCAGAGGCATTGGGGCAATTGGGAAGCTCAGCTCCCATTAATTTTTATGAAAATTTAGCACCCAAATGCCCCTGGGTAGTTTTGAAAAATCTTCTCTTTTAGTGGGAGGCATAAAAGTGAGTGTTTGAATTAGCTGAATTGTGTGAGTAGTTCGTTAGTGTTGGAGATGATAAAAAATGCTCTTCCAGACAATTAATTATCTCCTGAGCTGCTCCAGTGGTGACATCTCCTTCCTGCCTCAGAGCACTTTGTTGTTGGCCTGGAGCTGGGGAGTTTATGCTCCTTTTTAACTCCTTAGCCCACTTCATATATCTCAGGAAGTTCTCAGGAACCATAAAAACGTCTCACAGTCATTTAAGTTCCTCCACTTTATCAATATTGGTATTTAGGAAGAAGGGAACAACTCTTAATTGTTTTCCTGTGCTCTGCCATGTGGACTGTGGTTCTCATTGGCCCTGCCAGGGAGCTCAGGGAGCAGGGGAAGGAATTTCCTCTGGGATGTTTGTTCTCATTAACACTGACTGATGTTTTTTAGGGGTTCTCAGGCATCAGAATTTCAGGAGACCTCACTAGCAGGAGATGTGCTCCTGGTGTTCAAATTTTTCTGTCCAGAAAGGTTTATAAAAACTTGACTTTTCTCTCTGCACAAGTAACATCTGAGGCAGGATGGTCTTTTGGAATTGTACTAGGATGGGATGCACTCAGAGTCAGGGAATCATTACAGCTGGAAAAGGCCTCCAAGACCATCAAGTCCAACCTTTGACAGAATCCCACCATGGGGGAATGTTCCACATTGTGAAATGCCTGGTCTGCTCCTTTTTTAACACTTCCAGGAATGGTGACTCCAAACATCCCTGGGGAGCCTGTCCCTGGTATCATTACAGTTTTCTGTGGATCATTCCCCACTTTCAGCCTGATAACTGAATTTGAAAAATACCTTGGGTAGAATAATTCCATATTTTTTCAGAAAGGTCTTCCTCAAGCTCACAAAAAGTTGACTTCCGTTATCCTGCTCTTCACTGGGAGCATGTTACAGAGAGATTCCAAATCATTCCGATTCTTCTCAGTCCATTCTTGTTGCTCTCCATCACTCCCACCATAAATAAACTTTCCCAGCCTCTGTTTTGCATCCGGGGGGGTATCAGTTCCCTTCTGTCTCCAGGATCACTTACCTGAGGTGGGATGATGGGAGCCAACAGCTCGTGCAGAGCCCCAGAGGATGTGTGGAGTACACCTGCCTTGCTAATTACCACATGCCAGCTTTAATTGCATGACTGCAGCAATGGGATCACACCACTTCCCCTGACATGCTGTGACTGGAACAGCCCACGTTGATTCCTTAGCTACCTGTTGCCCCAAAATGAAATATTTGTCTTATCTGACACAAATTATAATTATACCAAGGAACTTGGAGGTTCTTCCTCCTCCCCTCCCTCTTCTTTTGTCTTCCTAATTATCACTGTGGCTCCCAATGGAAGTGGTTGGTATAGCTGCTCATTAGCCAAATACTTTCTTCAGCAATTACCAGAAATTTAGGGAGCCAATTTGGAAAAAACACCGCAGAGTTTTGCCTGTGGAAAATTCTCAGGTGCATTTCCAACTCTATTGGTGTAAATGTAAGAAGCTGCCCTGATGTAGCTGCATTCCCTTGAAGCAGAGACAAATTTAGCTCTCACTTAAAACCTGGACACCAAATTTTATTGATTGATATTGAAGCTATAAATTGAGCCTGACTTTAGCAGGCCTGAGCCTACCCAGCACCAGGAGCTTCCATGGAGAGACAAGATTTATACTGGTCCAGGATCCTGATTGAAATCCTGTGACCTTTCATTATTTTGTGGTGAAGTAATTTCAGCTCAGCCCTGACAAGCCCAGACAGTCAAACCCAGCCTCCAATCCCCATCAAAACACCAGGGAACAGATTTCTTGTGAGCCCAGAATTTTTGTGGAGCTCTTGAGGCTCTGCTTCATGTTCATATCTTAGGTGAAAGGTCTCAAAACCTTTAACTCAGTGAAAATTGTGGCAACCTTGCCATTTCACAGTGTCAGACACTGAAATATTAAGAACAGAAGCGAATATTCTGGGATGATAACCCCATCCATGTTCAGCTCTGGGAGCAGCCCAGGATGTGACTTAGGTTGGGATGTTGTTTCCTACAGGAATGAAGGACTGCAGATGGATTTAGGGAGTTTTTAACCAACCTTTTCATGGGGTCAGAGGGTGCACAGCTGGCACAAGCCCTGGGCACACGAGGGAAGTAAAGATCCAATAAAAAGCTTGGGTTAGGTTCCGTTCAGGAGAGTGGAACTTTGCTGTGTCCAGGTGTCTCCATGTGCTGGTGGGTCCCAGCAGGAACTTGCCAGAATGAGGATTTCCAGTCCCACAGCAGACCACAGGAGCAAACAAGGGGCCAGTCAGTGCAATTCCAGCCCCAGAGGAGAAGAGGGAATGCAGACTTTGGAAAACAAAGTGTTGTAGGAGTTAAGCTGAGGGCGTAAGGCACTGGCTGAGTTCCCAGCTTTGTCACCGTTTTCTGGGTGACCTTGGCTGAGTCACATAATCTTTCTTTACCTGAGAGCTGTGTGTGGGAGTAATGATGTCTCCCTGGGCAAAAAGGCACCTTTCCTGCTGCATTCTGATGCTCCGGTGTCTGGGATCACAGGTGTTTCTAGAAATTCGGGACATTACAGTATAGATTGTCCCATCCTACGTGTGTCTGGAGCACTGGAGAGGCGCAGAGCTCTATAAATACAGATATAATCACCCCAAAGCCTGCTGGATCCCTTCCTCTGTGCTGCAATCCTGACAGATGTGTTCTCAGCAAGATTCCCCCATATTCCATAGCCGAGCAGAGTCCGGATGCCGGGGAAACAAAAGAAGAAGATTAATTAGGCTGTCATTGTGTGAAATTGGGTTTGGGGATAGCAGGCACGCTCCGCAGCCAGCACGGAGCTGGGCCATTTTTTTAATTAGAGGAACTGAGAGGGGGAGAGAAGCCAGGTCATGAGGGGCAGGGGCATTGCCCAGGGGGCCATGGAGTTTGTCTGGTGACATGGGGACACGGGGAAGGGTCAGGGTGATGCCCTGCTGCCCGAGCAGTGCTGCCTGCAGAGCCTGGGCACACTGGGCCTGCTGGGGTTGAACAAATACACCTCATCTCCCTGAGCTTCTGCAGCTGAATTCACTCCATTCTGGAAGTCGCTTAAAACCTAAAATTGCATGCATGACAGGCGTCACCCCCTGGAGAGCCAGGGAAGGTCTGGCTGCTCCCTCTGGGACCTGGGAGCCTCCTTGCCAACAAAAGCAGGTGCAGCATGGCTGGATGTGCCCCAGGGAAGAGCAGGTGGTGTTTGCAGCACCTCTGAGCCCAGGGCACAGGGCTGTGGTGCCAAACCTGCTCCAAATTCCAGCTGCTGCTGCTGGGGATGCAGCCCAAGAGCCAGGGCTCACTGGGCTCTGCCTGGGCTCTCTGACCCATCTGGATCATCTGCCTTTGCAGCTCCATAGATTCCCCAGCAGCATCTTTTTTCCCTTTTTTCGCCCTTTTTCGCTTTTTTCCCCAGCCTGAATTTGGGATTATTTATCTTGAGGCTGAGTCGTGCTTTCAGACAGATGGATTTTTGGTGTCAATTCATTACAGCAAGGCAGCTCCTCTGTTCCAGCTTCCCTCTAACAGCAGCAGCAGCAGCCACCTGCAACAGGAGAGGGAGCTGCCAGGGGGCAATTGGAGACCTGCTGGATCCTTCTGAAGATCCAGGAGATGAACGTGGTACTCAAACCCTCTCTAATTTAGCTCTGCTCTGTTACATCCCTCTCACAAACGAGCACCTGTTGTGTTCTTGACTCCTTTTAAAGAGGAGGGAGGGAGCTGCTTTGGGAAGTGTTTCAGTCCAGGTGAAAATATCCTAACTCCCTCTCCTGGGTTTGTACTTTCAGATGGAGAAGGGAATGTTTTTGTGTGCCTTCCACTGCTGGAGGCAGAGAAAAATAATTTTCTCTTGGAGAGGAGAGCTTTGAGGTGAGACAGGAATGCTTGGACGGGCTTTCTCCCCTTCCCTGCCAAACCAAATCCAGCTCCCAGGTGAAGCGTGGGAGAGAGAAGCACCTGGGTAGGGGCATCTTTGCCCTCTGCTGTATCCCGGTGGCACCAGCTGCCCCCACTGCAGCCCATCATGGAATCCTGGAATGATTTGGGTTGGAAGGGACCTTAAAGCCAATCCAGTGCCATGGACACTCACACTATCCCACATTGCTCCAAGCCGTGTCCACCCTGACCTTGGCTGTTGCAGTGTGATTTCATGGCTTACCTCAGAAACCAGGTTTGTCCTTTTTCCCCACCCTGAGCCCGGCTGAGCACTGTCTGTCCACCCTGGATTTCCAGAAGGACATCGAGTGATTGGCAGATTCAAAAGATACCCTGTACTCCTTAGGGGGCATTGGGCTATCCAGGTGTCCTTTGTCCCTGGAGACCTCCCCTCCCGTACCTGGTTGGTGGGCTTCCTCTCCCTCCCCCCTCCCCTCCCCCAGGTAAAAAGGGCAAGAAACCATGTGGTCATTCATTCAGTTACAGCATTCAGTGACAGGAGTCTCTTACAGGAGTTCAGTTACAAGAGTTCAGTTATGATTCTGTTAGGGTTCTGTTAGAGAGGTTGCTGGATTCAGAGGCCTGTGTGCCAGAATAAAAGCTCTGGATTGAACCCTCCATCAGAAGCGACTCCTTCCTTCACCACCGCCTTAAAGCTTCTCCATTAGAGGGAAACCTGAAGAGCCCCAGCAAGTCTGGACTTGTCTCCACGTGCCCAGCTGCGAGGCCCAGCTAGCCAAAGGTGTCTCTGGGGTAACACACCACAGCTGCTGCTATTTGGTTCAGCAGCAGGGCCAGACAAGCCTTGACCCATCTGCAATATTGGTAATTCCAATACTTGGGCACTTCCGTATTAATGAAAAACTGGTGTCATGGATCTAATGAATGGGGAAAGATAAAAAATAACAATTTATTTTGTAGTGAGATCACCCTCCCGAAATTAAACAAACAAATTGCTCCCTATTCTCATTAAGTAAGTCTCTTTTATTGGGCTGGTTTACAATAAACCTGATGGAAGTTGGTTCCCAACTACTCCAAACCCCATCATAAAACCATGGGCCCGTCTATATCGCACTGAGCCTGGGCTGTGCTGGTGAATTCCAGCTCCTAGGAATTGTTTAATGATAGGAAAGGTTATAAGAATGGAAATCGATATTGATGTTCCAGCGGTTAGTCTGGCTAAACAACCCCAGACTTTGAACAGAGCAATGGGAACTGGGACTTACCTAAATGGAATCTTTTCATGGAATGGTTTGGGTTGGAAGGGACCTTTAATCCCATCCCATCCCACCCCCTGCCATGGGCAGGGACACCTCCCTCTGTCCCAGGGTGCTCCAAGTCACTTCCAGCCTGGCCTTGGACACTTGCAAGGATCCAGGGGCAGCCACAGCTGCTCTGGACAATCAGCCCCTGCTCAGGTGTGATTTCCTGATGTAAGGAATTGTACTGGGGCTGTGTCCAGGTGCCTCAGGCGTCCTCCGTTCTCCCTGTTCCTACAAAACACACCAGCTGTTGATGCTGCTGCCCCAGAGGGAGGGAAACATTCCATAAATCCTCCTGTCTCCTTGTTTTATGGTAATTTTTCAGAGTGAGAGGATGTGGAGCTTTTCCCTGCTCCCTGCTGCCCACTGCTGAGCTCCATTGCAACTCCAGTTGTACTGGGATTGCACTGGGACTGTCCCAAGGACAGCCCTTGGGGGTGGCAGTTGAAGGTTTTCCGAATCCCAGAGGTTTTGAAGGTGCTCCAGAGCCTCAAGGCAGCCCCTAGGAATCCTTCAATCCAGGATTTAACAGTTTTCTCTTGGAATTAAGGGAGTTTGGGAAACTTTGCTTAGCCTGTCTAGGGCAGTTTGGCATTCCAAGTGTCCCTGGGGTCCTGGGAGCAAGTCTTGGAAATTAAAACTTGGAACAAAGCTCCAATTATCCAAATCAGAGCTCTGCTACAAGGAAAGAGATCATTCCCTGCTTATTTCTAATTAACCTTTGCAGAGTGATTACCATGATGGCCAGAAACGTGTGTTCTGTGACCTCAAAGCAAAGGAACGTGGGGAGGGTCAAAGATCTTGGTTTGGAGTGGCAGGACTGGGAGAAATGGCTCAAACTGCACCAGGAAACGTTTGGATTGGATAAAAGGAAAAAAAAAAGCACAGAAAGGGTTGTAAAGCACTGGAATAGGCTGCCCACGGGAGTGGTGGAACATTCAAAAATACTGTGGCTGTCCTTGGGGACACAATTTTGTAGTGACAGAGATGGTTCTGGGTTCTGTTGGACTCAATTACTTTAAAGTTCTTCTCCAATCTCAGGGATTCTGGGATTCCCTGAGTCTGATGTTTGCTGGTTGAGCAGCACTTGCCTGAATCTTTTCCAAAGATGCACAAATTTACAATCCCAAACCCCCAGCTGTAATTTCTCACCTGTGCTGCCCGCTCTCCAAATATTCCTTCCAGGGGTTTGCAGCTCAGAGAAAACCTTTGCTGTTCACATGGAATCTGTTTATTCTCTGTTTTATCCTTTATTATCCCTGTGAAGAGACTCTTATGAATACTTCAGGAAAACATTCATAAATAGATCCTTAATTATTTAAACCCATTTTCCCCCTTCCTTCCTTAAGGGTGTTGCCTTTCATCCATCCAAGCTGAATTTATTGCAGTGCTTAATAACTTTAATTTCAATTAAGTTTTGCGTGTACACGACTCTGAATCTTGTATCCAGCTGTTTGCCAGCAGCTGACTGAGTTGGGATTTTTATAAATCGGTTTTTTTTAATTGTAGATGGTCATGTTCTCATTTTCTGCCTGGGAAAGGAAAGGCTCCAGGGTGACCTGAGAGCCCCTTCCAGTGCCTAAAGGGGCTCCAGGAGAGCTGGAGAGGGACTGGGGACAGGGGATGGAGGGAGAGGACACAGGGAGTGGCTTCCTCTGCCAAAGGGCAGGGTTAGGTCGGGTATTGGGAAGGAATTCCTCCCTGTGAGGGTGGGGAAGGGCTGGGATGGAATTCCCAGAGGAGCTGTGGCTGGCCCTGGATCCCAGGGAGTGTCCAAGGCCAGGCTGGAGCCACCTGGGACAGTTGGAGGTGTCCCTGCCTATGGCACAGGTGACAATGGATAGCCTTTAAGGTTCCTCCCAACCCAAGCCATTCCATGATTTTGTGATTCCATGATTATTTCCATTTAGTGGTCAGGTCTCAACACAGCTCCAGGTAAAGAGACAATCATGGATTCATGGAATTGTTAAAATTGGAAAAGGTCTCTGAGGTCACCAAGTCACACCCTAGCCACATCAGGTGTGTATGAGGTCACCCTCTCTCCCCATGGGAATTCCTGGAGGTGGAATAAGGGCCTTAAATCTTTGGATAAATTGGGGTTTATGGAGGTAATATTGGGTGGGAGTTGAAGAGAAGGAGAATTTCTCCTCAGAAACATCAAAACAAAACAAGCACAGTTGGTGTCGATTAAATCAGATTATTTCCTCTCCATAGTAACCAGCCTGAGTTCCCCTTTTCCTTTCCCACTGTTCCTGCCTGGGAACATTTCCTGGAGCCTGGGACCTGTTGAACAGGTGACCTGGCCATGCCTGTGTGTGACAGCAGCTGCTCAGGGCCTCCCCTGGCTCCTGCTCCACTGAGCAAACAGTCCAAAACCCAAACACAAACCCCACACCAAAACCAACAGCAGGGCTGCTGCCAAGGTGGGATCATTCACTGCCAGCTGCTGCTCCAGGTTCCCAGCCCCAGCCCCACAGCAAACCCAGGATCAGGGGGAAAGCAGCCACCCCTGGGAGCGTTGGGAGCCTGGAGGAGTGAAAGGGCTATTCCTGTGTGTGTCCCTCGGGGCTGGCTTTCTCTGCACTTCCCACACCCCAAATGTCACTGGTGCAGAGGCGAGTGTCACCCAGGTGGCACAGGGTGGGCTTGGGGACCGCAGGGCTGCGGGAAGAACCGCTGTGCTGCAGTTCTGATGGGGTTAGAAGAGAGTCCAGTCCTCCCCCTGAGGCCTGCAGACCCCAATTAACATCAGGGTTCATTGGGCCAGGTGCTTCAGACCCACCTGGAGAACATCAGGGAACCTCAGGGGCAGCTTTTTGAGTGTCCTCCATCCTTCCTCGGAGTGTTCTCCTGCCTAGTTTAGAAAAATCAGGGCTTTTTTGTCCAAAAAACCCTCTTGAGCTCTTAGAAATTCTGTCCTATCCTAAGTTTTCCAAGTGTTCAGGAGTTTGAATGCTGCCTCCCAGCTGTGGGGTCGCCTCTCTCATGAAAACCAACCTAAAAAACTCCAAACCCCCAAACAAACCCAGCTGTTTTCGTGCTCCTGGGCACTCAAAATTTAAATTGGACTTGGAGAGCTTAAGGCAGGTCTGACAACCAGATCCAAGTTTTGAAGCCACAGAGGCACTTTTTGAATCCTTATCCCAATTTTGTCCCCAAGTAAATAGTTTTAAAGCTGAAATCTTAAAATCACTCAGGCTTTCAGTGACTGCCTCAGATTTTTTTTTCTCCCCAGCCATAAAGCCAAATTATACAGGGTATATCCCATGTAATTCCTTTTCTGGCTCTCTTATCTCCAGCTCTTAGCTGATGTGATTGAAAAACTCTGCCATTCCGTGACATAAATCCCAATAAAGCCCCAAAGGCCAGCCAGGAGCAGGTCCAGTCACTTTAAAGTGATGCTCTCCCTTTATATCTAAATATTTTTGTCTTGATTTATTTTTTTAATTAATTCTTTTTAATTAAAGGAATGAAAAGACTCAAATTGCACCTCCTGATGCTGTGCTGGAACAACAGCGTGAGAAGTGGGGAGGAGAGAAAAGCTTTGGATGTGTTTGGAACCGGAGCTGTTGTACTTTGCAGCGACCTAAAATAACCAAATTTTTCTGTTTATTTGTCACTTTCTCATTTTATTTGTCAGTTTTTTATTTTATCTGTGTGGTCTAGCTGTGAGTCTCATGTGCCTGAGAGCAAACCACCCTCCAGGGCCATCCTAAAAAAGAACATTGTCTTACACTTTAAATTCTTCATGGCTCAAGTGTCTGAATTCACAAACTTTTCCTCCTGTTTTCAGAACAGCAACAAAAGGGAAAAAAGGGTTCCTTGGTTTCTGGGGAAAGCTCTGAAAATGGTTGGAAATATGGTATTTTTCCATATATTTATATCATATATTATGATATTTGGTTCATCTGCTGTCTGAGCTGTCTCTGTTCCTGCTTCAGTTTAGAGGGATATTGGGAAGGAATTCCTCCCTGTGAGGGTGGGGAAGGACTGGGATAGAATTCTCAGAGCAGCTGTGGCTGCCCCTGGATCCCTGGCAGTGTCCAAGGCCAGGCTGGATCGTCTGGAATAGAGGGAGGTGTCCCTGTGGGTGGAAAGGTCTGGTGGGATAAAATTCTAGAGGGACACAACAGGGATGAAAGTGATCATTATTAGTTTAATCAGGTTTTTAATGCCCCCAAACCACATTTCAGACTGAATTCCCCCAGAGGGACCTGGGGGAGCTCAGGTGGGACACTGAGAGTTACTCAGATTCTCGCTCTGAGGTTGAAGTGCTTCTTGTAAGCTGCTCAGTGGGATTCTAGAGAAAGGAGAAATTCTAGATACAGATTTGTGTTTCAGATCTGCAGGTTCACAGAATTATCAAGATTGGAATAGACCTTCAGGATCATTCAGTAACCCCAGCAGCTCCATCACCACCCCTAAACATTGGCCCCAAGTGCCACACACAGATGCCTCCTGAGCACTCCCAGAGACTCCACCAGTTCCCTGGGCAAACTTTTCCAAGGCCTGACCCCTCTTCCAGTGGAAAACCCATTTCCAAAATCCAACCTGAGCCTTCCCTGGCACACCTTGAGGCCATTTCCTCTCATCCTGTCACTTGAGACCGACTCCACCTCACCCCAACCTCCTCTCAGGCAGCCATAGCTTCACACAGATTTCAGAAATAACCAAATCTTCCCCAACATGTTTATTAAGGATGTTTTGGAGGTAGAATTGACTTGGCCTGAGCTGGATATAATTTTTACTGGCATGACAAGTTAAGATTAGAGCTGGCATGCTGTGGGCAGGATTTAGTGCTTCATCTCTTTGTATTCACCTCAGTCAATAAGGCAGGAAATTTATTTACTGTCCAGAGTCAGTTTAGTGCCTGTCTGGAGCATTGTTTCAGCAGCTGGAAATGGCAATACATCCATGGATCTGGTTTGGAATGAATGACTTTCAGTACCCCAGGAGAAGGATGAGCAAACCTGTTTGTGCTGTATTGACAGAAAGATGAATTTCCCCTCTAAGCTGAATCCCGTGGATTTGATGATTTTCCTTGAAAAAGTTCTCTGTTTGATTGTTGTTTCCACTGGTTTTCCTGGAAGATGGAATCTAAAAGAATTCAATTATTTTAGCATGAGACAGATCTTGGAGTCATTAGCAGCCAAAATGGAACTGGCACTTGAGGGGAAAGGTTGTTCCCCTGTGGAGGAGCTGAGTGAAACCTGTTTGGGGGGAGAAGGGGGGAGAGGAAAGGCATTTGGAAGATCCCATTTAGATATTTGCTTTCTCCAGGCAAGGGGAGCAAAGGGCCTTGCTCTCTCCCAGCACAGCACTGGTTTTTCCATGTGGACGTGGGCAAATTTTGGCTTCCATCCCACTCCATCACAGGGTGTGGAATTCCATGTTGGGCTGGCAAGAGATGTGAAAAGAGAAAATCCCTGGGTCTGTCCCTTCTTTCCTTTATCTCAGGTGTTTTTATCCCTGGGAGAACCCATGCCTGTAATCTGTCCATCCATGAGCTTCCCCCATCCTGCCCATTCCAGGCCCATGTTGAAGCCCACAGTAAAGTGGAAATGGTTCAACACTGCCCAAGTCTTAATTAAAGAGATTTAGATCTTGTAGTGCTCCTTAGGATATCCATAATATATTATGTATTAATATATTAATGAACACATAAAAGAATTATACTTTGTATTATACTTTAACACATAAACTTTAAAATAAATAGGTCAATTAAGGATGTGCAGTGGGCCATTTAAAGTAGAAAATGGGTGTCACTGACACAGAGAGTTTGTCTGGTGTTAAGTTGCCTGATGTCCTGGGGGCTCAAGAAATGGTCAGTCTGAGGGGAAAACTTGCAGCCACTAAGTCAATCCTTGTGAATGACTCCTAGGATTACACAGGTGGGAAAGAATCTAAATGCTGGAATGCTTGGGGTTGCACCAGGGTGCAGAAGGGCTGGGAGCAGGTGGAATCAGCCTGTAAAGCTCTTTGTGTGAGCACAGCCTGGGTGTGAGCATCAGTCTGAGTGTGAACACAGCCTGGGTGTGAGCATCAGCATGGGTGTGAGCATCAACCCCTGGGTGTGAATATCAGCCTGGGTGTGCACATCAGCCCCTGGGTGTGAGCACAGCCTGGGTGTGAACATCAGCCCCTGGGTACGAACATTAACCCCTGGGTGTGAGCATCAGTCTGAGTGTGAACACAGCCTGGGTGTGAGCATCAGCATGGGTATGAGCATCAACCCCTGGGTGTGAATATCAGCCTGGGTGTGCATATCAGCCCCTGGGTGTGAGCACAGCCTGGGTGTGAGCATCAGCCTGGGTGTGAGCACAGCCTGGGTATGAACATCAGCCCCTGGATGTGAACATTAACCCCTGGGTGTGAGCACAGCCTGGGTGTGAGCATCAGTCAGGATGTGAGCATCAGCATGGGTGTGAGCATCAGCCCCTGGGTGGGAACACATCCTGGGTGTGAACATTAGCCCCTGGGTGGGAACACATCCTGGGTGTGAACATCAGCCTGAGTGTGAACGTTGGCCCCTGGGTATGAACATCAGCATGGGTGTGAGCATCAGCTTGGATGTGCACACCAGCCTGGGTGTGAGCATCAGCCCTTGGGTGTGAACATCAGCCCCTGGGTGTGAGCACAGCTTGGGTGTGTACATCAGCCTGGGTGTGAGCATCAGCCCTTGGGTGTGAACATTAGCCCTTGGGTGTGGGCACAGTCTGGGTGTGAGCACAGCCTGGGAGTGAACATCAGCCTATAAAGCTTTTTGTGTGCACATCAGCCCTTGGGTGTGAACATCAGCCCTTGGGTGTGAGCACAGCTTGGGTGTGCACATCAGCCTGGGAGTGAACATCAGCCCTTGGGTGTGAACATCAGCCCCTGGGTGTGAACATCAGCCCCTGGGTGTGGGCACAACCTGGGAGTGCACACCAGCCCCGCCGTCCACTCCCTGCGCCCCATAAAACCCCTCAGTCGTGGCCCATAAAAGCACAGTTAGCATTCCATTTGATTTTATGAAGCATCTTTCCCAATCATTATCCTTAGAGATGGCTGCAGTTAATTTTGCCTGGATTATCTGTCTGACTGTGCTTTATGTGGGAGGGAGCAGCTCCCAGCTGGGGAATTTTCCAGGACTTCTCTCTCCCAGATGGCGTTGGGCACCTTTAGCTGCTTGCCCAGTGAACGTGCTGGATTTGCAGGGACTTTTGTCCCTGCCAGAAGGGAGAGAAAACTGCAGTGTCCTTAGGAAAAATATCCCAGAGCTTAGATGAGAAGGTGTAATTCCAAATGCAGCATGAGAGGAGTGCACTGCCAGGGCAGAGAGAGGGAAACTGCCATGGCTGGGAGGAAACAGTTCCATCCCCACTCCTGTGCTCCCCAGAAATAGTGTCCTCACTCATTAGGAAAAAAAAACAGCCCAAGCATATCTTGAGCCCTCCCAGCATGGTCAGCAGGAAAATTTTGGCTCAACACCAACATAACTGAGATTATTTTCTTCCATCAGGTGTAATATCCTCTCTCATAACGATGTTTTACATCTTATTTTGTGTATTTTTCAGTTTCTTGTCCTGTAATTGAAAAGTGGTATTTTTTTGTTGCATTTAACCATGGAATTATTTGAGAATACAATTCTGTACTGTGTATTTATGTATGACACACTGTAGTTCCTCCTTTGTGTAACCCAGAGCACCCCAGTTGTGCTTGTGCTGTCCATCACAGCTGGATTAGATTCCCACAAGGAGCTGAATAACTACTCATCTCCTTCCATGGATTGTATGAGCAAAAAATTCCTGATCCAACTGGAAAAGGAGAAGGAAAACTGGTTCATTTACCTGCTTTTACTTTCATACATTCTTTTTTTTTTTTTCTCTGTGAAGCCAGAGCAGGCTGTGTTGTTATACCAAATAAACTCCATAGTGCCTCATGACACTAAAATAAAAAAGTTCATTGGAACCATTGTAATATTTGTATGGGTTTTCTTCCCAAACAATTCCTTCCCGAAGGCAATAAGGATCTGCAAGGAGTTTTTCTTCTCCTTTATTGGGTATCACTTGTTTTCTGTGCTTGTCTAAATTCACAGGACAAATTAATGGGGGAAAAAAAAGGTTATTTTGTGATTAAACTGTGGAGTACATACTCATTGTTATTTAGGAAAAAATTCCTCCCTGTGAGGGTGGGGAGGGGCTGGAATGGAATTCCCAGAGCAGCTGTGGCTGCCCCTGGATCCCTGGAAGTGTCCAAGGCCATGCTGGACAGGGCTTGGAGCACCCTGGGACAGTGGGAGGTGTCCTTGCCCATGGCAGGGAGTGGGAATGAATCTTTAATGTCCTTCCCATCTCAAACCAGTCTGGGGGTTTGTGATTTTTAGCAATCCAGTCTGAAATGTGGCCTGGATTCTCAGTATCCCCAAAGCAGGGTAATCCCAGGGACTTTAACGGAGAAAGCCTTGGTATTTTTTATTTTATTAGTAAGCATATCCCTCCTAAGTAAGCCAAAAGTGGGAAAAAAAATCAGCAATTCCTCTTTCTGCTTCAGTGAAGCTCTTGATTCCCCAGGAAGTTTGAGAGACTTTTTCCTTTGCTTAACAAAACAAAACAAAACAAAACAAAACAAAACAGAAAAAAAATTAATTGGAAATGACAAGAGAAAAATGATCCAGCTGAATGCTTTGATAAGCAATCAAGGCTTAATAGATTAGAAAATATAATTAATTACTTAATTATACTCAAAGTGGTTGTTGTTGGGAGATTGTTCAGTGAAAAGCCATTGTTGGGTGGGAGGATGTGCCCATGGAATGAATGTCAGGATGCAGAAAGCCTCTGCTGCTGGCAGGGGCTCATGGGGAGCAAACAAGTTGTTCCATGCTCACATTACACAAATTCCAAAGGTTTAGAAGCAGGAGCTTCCCCCAGAGGGTGCTGGGCACTGTCCAGGTACCCCAGGGAACGGGCATGGCCCCAAGGCTGCCAGAGCTGCAGGATGCTCACAGGACAGGGTGGAAGCTTTGGGGGGTCTGTGCAGAGCCAGGGGCTGGACTCTTATCCCTGTAGGTCCCTTCCAGCCCAGGATATTCCAGAATTCTGTGATTCCAAGCAGTTCTTTGCCCTCAGGATTGATGATATGACTCCAGTGACTGTGACACCTCTGGCCTGGCTGTCCCTGCTGGAGAGAACCTGAGCAGGAGTCTGCAGCTCAAGGAGGTTCCTCATTTCAGTGGCTGGAGAAAAAACCCACAATGATGGTAGGGAGAAACCCCAAACCAGCCCCACTGTGCCCTCTCCACCCCTCTCTCCTGCCCCACTGACTGGAAGGGGAGTAAGAAGAATAAATATTTGGAAGGGTGCATTTTCCAAAAGAATCTCTAACATCAGTGTCTGGTTTTAAACTGTCTGGGTTGTTGTTATTCTAGAAATGTTCTTTTCCAGTGTCTGAAGACTGGTGAGGAACTATGAGTGGCTTTGAACACTTCAGGGATGGGGACTCCATCACTGCCAGGGCAGCCTGTTCCAGGGCTGGACAACTCTTTCTGGAGGAATTTTCTCAATATCCAACCTGTCCCTGTTCCCTGGGAGCAGAGCCTGACTCCCCCCCAGCTGTCCCCTCCTGTCAGGGAGTTGTGCAGAGCCAGAAGGGCCCCCCTGAGCCTCCTCTGCTCCAGGCTGAGCCCCTTTCCCAGCTCCCTCAGGAGTTCTCCAGGTCCTTCCCCAGCTCTGTTCCCTTCTCTAGATCAGTCTTTACCAGTCTTGAATTTTTTATATATCTTCCTAAGTTGGCGAAGGCACTCAGAGATAAAAACCAGGGAGTAGACAAATATAGGAGGGATCCTCAGTAACACCTGAGCTGTGCCTTGGTTGTTTTGAGCATGGTTTGGCCAGAGGCTGGAGGTGCTGGGGTGGCAGGGATGGAGCCATATCAGCCCTGTTTCTCCCAAGGCTGTGGCATCACCCAGAGGAAACACGGAGTCAATGGCAGAGAGAGGCAGCCAGAGACGCCTCATTTCCATTTGCATCCCTTCTCTCCTGCAAGGCCTGGCAGAGGAATGGATGGAATGGATTTAAATCCCCCCAGAGCCTCCTGCCTGTGGGGCAGGAATTAGCTGGGTGGCACTTCCCTGCTTTGGAAAAGGCTGGAATGAGCTGGGATAGGCTGGAACGGGCTAGAATGAGCTGGAATAGGCAAGAAGTAGTTAAAACAAGCTGGAATGAGCTGGAATAGGCTGGAATGAGCTGGAGTAGGCTGGAATCAGCCTGAACAGGCTGGAATAAACAAGAATTAGTTAGAACATGCTGGAATGAGCTGGAGTAGGCTGGAACGGGCTGGAATAGGCAAGAATTAGTTAGAACATGCTGGAATGAGCTGGGATAGGCTGGAATTAGCTGGAATGAGATGTAATAGGCTAGAATTAGTTAGAACATGCTGCAGTGAGTTGGAATAGGCTGGAACGGGCTAGAATGAGCTGGAATAGGCTAGAATTAGAACATGCTACAATGAGCTGGAACAGGCTGAAATTAGCTGGGGTAGGCTGGAATTAGATGGAGTAGTTTGGAATCAGCCTGAACAGGCTGGAATATGCAAGAATTAGTTAGAACATGCTGGAATGAGCTGGAACAGGCTGGAATTAGATAGAACAGGCTCCTGGAATGAGCTGGAGAAGGCTGGAATCAGCTGGAATAGGCTAGAATTAGTTAGAACCTGCTGGAATCACCTGAAACAGGCTGGAATCACCTGAAACAGGCTGGAATTAGCTGGAACAGGCTGGAATCAGCTTAAACAGGATGGAATTAGCTTAAATAGGCTGGAATAACCTGAAACAGGCTGGAACAAGCTGCTGACTCATGTCAATATTCCCACAGCAGCTGTGACACTTGGCGATGCTCCCCTGCACCAAGGGGCTCACGCTGCTTTCCTTAATTGTGCTCGGGTTTTGTTTTCCTGCTTCCTGTCTTTGCTGCCTCTGAAATTGTGTTATTGGCTCCTAAATCTGAGAGGAGAAACACTTTCTTGGGAAGCTGGGCCAGGCAGGAGCAGCAATTTTTGTGTTTGGTGCCTTTGGAGCATCCCTGCTCCAACAGCTGATAAACAGGCACCAAAATCTGGTGACTCTGTGGAAGGGATGCAGGACCTTTGATGTAACTCCTGAAAATAAAAAAGATACAGAACTATTGGAAAAAGCAAAGATTCAGATTCAGAAAAACAAAGATACAGTTTCAAAAACCACTCATCGTTCCTTACCAATCTTTGTACACTGGGAAAGGGAATAATTTCTAGAATAACAACAGCCTCGACAGTGTAAGTGTGTTATTGGCTCCTAAATCCAAGGAGAAGCATTTCCCTCCGGAGCTGCACCAGGCAAGAGCAGCAATTTTTATGTTTGGTGCCTTTGTAGCATCCCTGCTTTGACAGCTGTTAAACAGGCACCAAAATCTGGTGACTCCATGGAAGGGATGCAGGACCTTTGATGTAACTCCTGAAAATAAAAAAGATACAGAATTTTTGGAACAAACAAAGATACAGAACAGTTGAAGAGAGTTTCTGTTTTTATCCAGCTGTTTATCCACTCCAGAATCTCCCTGGCAAGGGTTAAAGGAAACATTTCAGCATTGCTCTGGTTTTGGAATAAAACCACACAAATCAGCAAATTCCACCTAGAGGCTTTTTGAGGGGTTGAGGTGTAGGAAACCCCATGGATGAGACCACCCTGAGTTGGAGACAGGAGCAGGAGCTCCAGCTGTGTTGTTATTCCCTAGAGAACAACTACTCATTGATAAAAGGATGTTGTGGCTTCTTATCTTGGATTTTGGGCTTCTGTGATGTGGCCCTGACATCTGGAACATGCTCTGCTCATTTCTGTTGTGCCTGATCCTCAGAACAGCTCCTTGTGCTGCCCCTAGACAGGTCTAGATTTAAGCAGGACTCACTAAACCCTTTAATGGTTTGGAGGACAGATTCAAAATGGCCTTAAATTTTCAAGTAATCCCCCTCAAATTTCACCCTGCTCGTTTTAATTTCACAGGAGATCTGAAAAAAAGAATAATTCTGATATTCCAAAAATGCCCTGCACTTTTTTCTGTCCTGGTCATATTTCTCTGGAGGAGCCTGTGAGCTCCTAATGGTGGCAGTAACTTTTCCATAGGTTGAAATAGGTGACTGGTTTGGGTTTATTTCCTGAAAAACACATTTCCCATCTATACAGTAAATGAACTAAAGGCAGCTATAAGGAACTGTTTACTCACCAGCTTTAGCTACAGAGGAGGAGAAATTCCTTGGAATTGCACAATAAAACTTCAGGAGCACCAAATTAGTCGTGTTTTGCCTCATTGACCCAGAGTATTTTCCAGCCAAAGTTTTTCTTGGGGAGCTTTCCTTGCCTGGCTCAGGAATCCAGTGTTCCAGGTTAAATCTCCATCCAAGTGGGCTGCAGGAAGGTCCAACCTGTGCAATTCCTTCCCCCTGTCCATTGCTGGGTAGGGGCTAGAGCACTGGATTTTCCCTAGAGTGGTTCAAGCTGTTGCCACGTGGAGGAGGCAGTAGAAATCTCAGTGAAATCTTTGATTCCATGAGCTGAGGTCCATCCCTAGGAGAAGGATTGATGGATCCATCCCTGGATCTCATGGTAGCAGCAGGAAGAGGGTTGCTCAGAAATGTTGTTCTCATTCCCAGCCACTGCCAGACACACATTTGCTGCTCCCTGTGCTCTGCTGGGGCTGTTGCTGGATGTGGCACTTGGAAAAATATTCATGGATCTCAGCCTTCGGAAAGGCTTCACATTAATTCTGTTCCACTTGCATTAAACTGCCAATCTCCATTAGTGTCTCAAACCCAAAAGCTCTTTCTGGGGTTGTTTAGGGGGCTTGGGCTGCAGTTTCTTTGTTCCTTTTTTTCTTCCTTGAGTTTGGATCAAACTGGCTGGAAGAATTGAGAAAAAAAGAGTCAAAATCTCATTCCCTAGTTCTGGATTTATTTGTAAAAGATGCTTGTGGGATAAAAGAAGGAAGAGTGTTAATATGGGGTCCAGATGTGGGAAGAGGGTCTGAGAAGGACAGAGGGACACCCAGGTGAAGGAACTGGGGATCAGCTGGGAGGTTTGGGGTCAGCGTGGGATCTGACAACTTCAAAAGAACACAAATTAATGGGAAGCAGCTTTTGGTGGGAGGCAGACAGTTGGTGGGAATGAGCTGAGCTCGGTGGGGTCACATCTGCCTTTGAAGATAAGAGCTCAGCTACTGCAGCTGTGCTCCAAACCCTCCCAAACCCTCCCTGCTGCTGGATTACGGGATGGACATCACAGCTAAAAGGGTTTTAGGCACAAAATTACCAACTCTGCACTCAATTGCATCATCCTGTTCACAGCAACTTGGGTTTGGGGACGATGGGGTCAGGACACGCCAATCCCCTCCTTCCTCACCCAGCCACCTGTTTTAACACATGGTTTACAGGGAAATGTCCGTGACATTCCAAAGAAACACACAGGCTTTGGGATGAACAGCCTTTCCAGGGGGCTTGGCATTTAATAAACAACATTAAAAATCAGCTCTGGGAAGCCAAGATCAGTTTCCATGGCAAAGAACAGAGGAATGCAGTGAGGCTGCTTGGAGTTGGGAAAAAGGGATTGGAGAGGAGAGGGAAAGGTGCTGGGGCTGGGTTTTACTGCTCCCACCATTTCTGGTCACCAGCACTGGGATTTAGAGGCGTCACATCTGTAGGATGGAAATTTGATGCATCAAAATATGCACCATGATCAGAGAATCATGGAATCATGGAGTGATTCAGGATGGAAGGACCTTAAAGCTCATCCAGTTCCATCCCCGTGGGCAGGGACAGCTCCTATTGTCCCAGGATACTCCAAACTGGCCTGGGACACTTCCAGGGATCCAGGGGCAGCCACAGCTCCTCTGGGAATTCCATCCCAGCCACTCCCCACCCTCACAGGGGAGAATTCCTGAGTAAATCAGAAGGAAGTCTACTGCCATCAATTGAATTAACAGAACTAAAAGCAGTGTAAACCCCAAATCTTCACTTCTACTTGTGCATCTAAAGAGCAATATCCACTTATTTTCCTTATTTATATGGAAACAGGCTCAGTTATGTGTTTTTAGTTTCACAATTCCATAAAAGTTAAGGATTTAAGGCAGTTGTTGCTGATTCTAACACAATTAAGCACTGATATAATCCAAGCTAAACAGAACTACCTTGATGAGAATTAAAAAACCCAAAGAAGTTTTTTTCTGGAGCTCTGACCCAAGTTTGTGGTGCTGAGTCCCACTCTTGTTTCCTTGAGTTGGATGGAATCATTAAAGATGTTAATCCTGGAGGGATCCAGCTCTTCCATCTGCAGTGGACACAGATCTGGACAACACCAGGGCTAAATTTCCCTTTAGTAAGTTAAAAAACAAAAAAAATCTGCTTTAACCACGGACTTCCAAAAGCTTTCAGGTAACTTAAATATATTATAACAGGAATTTCTGGGATTTACAGAAGTGTTCCAGGAGGCTGGGATCCAACTCCCTTAATTTTCCCCAATTTTCACCTCTGTTTCACAGTTTTGAAAGTCAGCAGATGATTCAGTTTCCATCTTTAGCCAGATGAATATCCCCGTTCCCCACGTTTTCCTCGTGACTTTTTAAAAGTTGAGGAAAGAGGAAAAACACCCAACCTCTGGAAAGAGCCTGAAATAGAGGCAGCCCCAAAGTTGTTTCTAGGCAGTGTTTTGGCCAACACCATCCCTCAGCAGAAGGCCTGGAAAGCACTTTCCAGGTGTTTTATCCCCAAAAAAATCAGTTTGAAATAGCTGGAACTTTTAGGGTTTTATACAAGGGAGCCAGATTTCCCTGAAACCAACATACTGTGAAAGTTCTGAGTTAAAAAACCTTCAGTTTTTATACTGATAAGGGAGTTTAAAAATGAACAAACCAACAGATAACTCACCAGGAATAAAACTTCCTGAAGTTTACTGATGCTTAAAAGCTTCCTGGAAAGTTGCCTTTTAAAGGAACAAAGGTAATAATTCCAAAATAAGGTTTAAGCTTCCCAAAAATTCTTCAGGATTTGAAAATATGGACATGGGAGAGGGGAAACAAGAAGAAATTCTTCTTTACCTAAAATAAAACAGGAAAGGCAGTATTGCTTTTTAGGGACAAATTTAGGGGACGGATTTTCCTTGAGGAGACCAAACAATGAGCAGATTGGGACTAAATGACACCCATTTAAAACACCCAAGCTTTTTTAGGAACAGGGAATTCTCTCAGTTTCTTCCAACAGCTCTGAGAGGAGAGTTATCAATAGCCAGAGTTTTCTTGTGATAAGAGTGAAGAGAATTCCTATTAATGCAACACAGAAGGCAAAAAAGCTTCAATAAAAATTTCCTTATTTCCCTGTTCAGGATGCAAGAGCCCTTCCTTACACCAAGCCAAGGAATTCCTGCTGTTCCCTGGGCTGGATGATGTGCTCAGGCTCTCAGTGCCACAAAGCTTGTTACATAAATCAGTAAACACCTCTGATTTACCTGGGGAAATGGTGGGGGTGCTTCAAGAAGTGATTCTCAGTTTTCTTCAGTGATGCCACATTTTTTAAATTTGAATTTAATTCAAATTTATTAATTTGAATTAAATTAATTTATTTGAATGTAAATAAGTTATCAAAGGTCAAGAGGGATGAAATGCGGAAGTGGTGGAGTCCCCATCCCTGGGGGATTTAACAGTGGATGTGGCACTCAGGGACATGGCCAGAGGTGGCTTGGGTCACTCCCTGGAGAACAGCAGGATTGAAGGAGTGTCTGCCTGTTAGAGAGCAGCCAAAGGAGGGACACAAGGGTTGGGAAAGGCCTGAAGGAGCCTGAGGGCACTGGGGTTGTTCTGCTGGAGAAGAGACTGTGGGAAATCTCAGAAGGGTCAGCTCCGATCTCTGCCCTCTGTGACAGGGAACAGGACCAAGGGAATGGCTGGAGCTGGGCAAGGGAAGGGTCAGGCAGGACATCAGGAGCATGGAATGCCCTGAGTTGGGAGGGACACACAAGAATCATCCAGGACATCTCCTGCCCCTCCACAGACAGCCCAAAATCGCAGCCTGTGCACCCCTGGAGTGTTGTCCAAATGCTCCTGGAGCTCTGACAGCCTCAGGGCCATGCCCATTCCCTTGTTCAGTGCCCAAGACCCCTCTGGGCACCTTTTCCTGATCTCCACCTAAACCTCCCCTGGCACAGCTCTAACCTTTCCCTGGATCCTGTCCCTCACCCCAGAGGGTGCTGGGCACTGCCCAGGCTCCCCAGGGAATGGGCACAGCCCTGAGGCTGCCAGAGCTCCAGGAGCGTTTGGATACGGCTGCCAGGGATGCACAGGCTGGGATTTTGGGGTGTCTGTGCAGTGCCAGGGCTTGGATCAGTGATGCCAGTGGGTGCCTCCCAGCTGACGATATTCCATGATTTTATCAGGGTCAATCTTCCAGCACAAGAAGTCTGCACACGCAGATTCCAGCTGTCGTTTGTGTCACAGAGTCACAGCAGAGCCCTTGAGAAGAACATCTGGAAGGATATACACACATAGACATGCACTTCATTATTTTCCTTTTGTATTGATACCCAGGCAAGAGGGGGAAAATCATCCCTCAAAGCTCACACCCTCATTTGTCAGCCCCAAACCATCTGGTGGAGGCTCCGCTGGAGCCATGGTTGATCACCCTCCCCTCCAACCTGCAGCTGTTTGCTTTCTGATAGATAAATATGTGCTTAAATAACGCGTCCTACCTAAGCCTGTCTTCTTTTTTTTTAATGTTCCCTTTGACAACCAAATGTTTCCATCATGCCCAATAAACCTCTTGGAGCCTGCCCCGTTCCTGCTTTTCATGCACATTAAGGCTGCATTTCCTCAGCCTCACCTTCTGCAGGCAGCGCTGCAGCTGCTCATTATTCCTATCACTTACTGCAAGAGACTCATTTCCAGAAGATCATTTTTTTCCCCCCTTTACAAGTCCATAAAACTGCTCTCGTTCCTGCCCACAAAGCCCCCGGTGGATCAGGGCTGTCAGAAAGTGCTGGGAGCTTTGTTCTGCTTTCAAAGGGCGCCGGGGCTGTCAATGGCACAGTCCCTTTTTTCCATGGAATGGGAATGGCTGCATTCCATTGTGCTGGGTTGTAGGAAGGGTTTGAAGCTGAACTCACTCCAGACCTGCAGCACAAAGAGGGAAAGGGGAACTGTGTCAACCATTGTCCAGCTGGGCACCATTGTCACTCCCTGTCCCTCATCCTGCCACGGTGAAATCATTGTAATACAGAGATGAAGGCTCCAAGGCTCTTCCTCAGGCTGGTCACAGTCCCTGCAGGTCTTGGGCCTTCTGGTGGCTTTTGGGTTTTGGTGCAAGTCCATGTGTTTTATTCCAGTGTGAAGAGTGAGGAGGGGAACCCCATAATTACAGGGAAAATAATGGATACTTAAATAGAGTCATGGAATCATTAAGGTTGGAAAAGGCCTTTGAGATCAAATTCAATTGTCAACATGGCACCATGGTCCCCACTAAACCACAGCCCCAAGTGCCACAGACACACAGTATTTAAACACTTCCAGGGATGGGGACTCCACCACACCCTGGACAGCCTATTCCAATGCTTTCCAACCCTTCTCATGGAGAAATCTTCCTAATAGCCAACCTGTCCCCCCCCGGCTCAGCCTGAGGCTGTTCCCTCTCCTCCTGTCCCTGATCCCTGGGAGCACAGCCCGACCCCCCCCCAGCTGTCCCCTCCTGTCAGGGAGTTGTGCAGAGCCACAAGGGCCCCCCTGAGCCTCCTCTGCTTCAGGCTGAGCCCCTTTCCAGCTCCCTTAGCCCCTCCTGGTCTCTAGACCCTTCCCCAGCTCCATTCCCTTCTCCAGCTCCACTCCCTTCCCCAGTTTTTGTTTATATGAGCGAGAGAACCATAATGGAATGGTAGAACTCTCATGGTTTGTGTAAAAGGGACCTTAAAGATTATCCAGTTCCACCCCTGCCATGGCAGGGATACTCCCATTATCCCAGGGTGCTACAAACCCCATCCAACCTGGCCTTGGACACCTTGAAGTCCTGTTGATTTGATGAAGGATAAAACCAGTTGAATTTGATGGAGATAAAACGAATTTTTCCATGTTGGGCTGCAGAGACAATTTAATGATTTCATTTTCCTGAATTGGAGGGGTTTCTCTGATGGATTTGATGGCCTTTCATTTACAACACAGAGGCAAGAATTTGAGGTTCTGAGAACTCTAAAGCCCCTTCTGGTGACCCCCCAGAAGGTCTTTTGTCTCTGTGGTCCTTGAGTGACTGCCCTGGGGCCATACCACAAAACAGAGTCCAACACCAAGGATTCCATTAACATCAGTCCCAGGCAAACATCCATTTGGAAACTCACGGGTTGGGGGAAACACACAAATATTAAACACAGGAAAGATTTATTCCAATTTTAACATCTCTCTTACACTGGGGGAGCAGCAAGGCCTGTTCTGCTGCTGCTGAGAGTGACTGGGAGCCTGTTTGGTGTCATCCCTCGCAGTGTGGAAGTGTGGACGCTGTGTACTCACCCCAGCTCCTGTGCTCCACAGATCTGTTCCTCCTGGGCTGCCTCCACGCCCAAACACACACACGGAGCTGCTGGGGCCGCATGACGAGGGGAGTCATTTGGGGATAAAAACTCTGTATTCATGTATTTAGCTTGTGGGAAAATCTGTCCCTCAATCTGTGCGAGATCTTTTTCTTGTTTGCTATTTTCCTTTCTCCCACCCTTCATCTGTCACTCCTGTCTGGAGTACAAGATCTGCAGGGCAAGGGCTCACTGAGCACACGAGTGTCGGGTACCAAGAGCGGCTCCAGCTCTTGTCGAGGCCTCTGGGCACAGCAAACAGCAGATTTTCGATCATGAGAGGTTTATTTATCTTCAGATTTCTTCTCCCAGTGTTTTGCCCTTGTGCAGGCAGGGAGCAGGTTAGGATAGCTCCTGGGTCCTACCAGTGAAGCAGGCGTTTGTTCCAGGTGGCTGCAGTGGGTGTAGAGCCACGAAAGGGAAAGAAATTCCTCCCTGTGAGGGAGAGGAGGGGCTGGGATGGAATTCCCAGAGAAGCTGTGGCTACACCTGGATCCCTGGAATTGTCCAAGGCCAGGCTAGACAAGACTTGGAGCAGCCTCGTCTAGGAAAGCTGTCCATGCTCATGTCAGAGATGAACTTTAAGGTTAAAGCCAAACACTCCAGGATTCTGGGATTATCCCACACAGTGGCTGTTTACAGCTGCAGCTCCGTGTTCCACCAAGGAAAAGCTGCACTCTGAGAAAGTGGAATTCCCTGTTGGACGATCCCTTTGGACACACTGGCACTGTCTTTCCCAGACATAACCAGCTTAGAAAATACCAGAGTGCCTGGAACCCCTTTGGTTTGTGCCTGGATGTGCGAGAGGTTGTTTAGAGCAGTTGTCTCTCATTGACATGAGTAGCAGAAATCCTCAAACCCATCTCCCAGGACAGATTTTACTTTCCCGAAGGATGTTTTGAACCATTTCCTTTCCTTTCCACCCATCACTACAGCTGTGCCTGAGCCCCAGGACCGGCCCGAGAGGTCAACAACTGCTTTTGCTCATTAATTTTCCTCGTGTCGGGTTGAGAACGAGACAGATTTGTTTGGCTTTGCCAAAACCCCGGAGCCCGCACAGCGTGAGCAGCGAGCTGGCTCCGCAGTCCAGGTGCTCTACAGCCCTCTCCTGGCTGCATCCAGGAGCGCTCAGCTATGCGAGGAAAGCGCCTCATTCCCGGCTGGATGTGTCTGAACTCTGTTTTCCAGAGATATTCCCAGGCTTCGGCTCGTACTCACACATCCCAGTGTGGTAGGGGCAGCTTTGGCTCCTGCCAGCTGTTCCAGAGGGATCCTGACACCCGCAGTGCCGGGGATGTTCTGTCCTGGACCAGTGTCCAGAGCAGCTATCTGGGGGTACTTAGAATTGGGGCAAAATTCAGATTTTCTGCTTTCTCTCTTCATGATGAACACACAGCTTGGAGTATCTTTTTCTTTACATCTTCACCATCTCGGTTGTGTATTTTCTGTGTGAATTTTCTGAGATTTCATAGAATCAGGTTTGGGTTGGACGAGACCTTGAATCCCACCCAGTCCCACTCCGTGCCATGGACAGGATCACCTTTCCCTATCCCAGGCTGCTCTAAGCCCCATCCAACCTGGCCTCAGATACTTTCAGGGATCCAGGAAGGATCTCTGCTTCTGTGGCAGCAGAGTTGTCTCAGGGCTGATCATTAAACCTTAATTACTGGTGTTTCAGTGCTCTCCTCTCCTGTCATAGAGTCCTGCTTTGCCAATTGGTTTATCTGGGGCTTCTGTTTGGTTTGGGGTTTCTTTAATGCCATATAGACATTCCTTTCTGCTTTAAAAGTGTCCCTAAACTACTGTTGCTCACTAATAATTTCCATTGTTTCATGTAATAATCGAATGGATTCGTTCAGTTCTGTAGCAGCAAAGATTGCTCAGCCTGGGATATTCCCCACCATCTTTGTTCCAGTTTTCTCAGGGATTCTGAAATGCCTTTACTGATGATTCCCCTGCACATTGCAGCACTTGCCCAGAGGAATGAAAAAGTCATTTGTTTTCTGTAGAGTATTAGCAGAGAATTCTCTCACTGGGGAACGTCCTTGCCTGCAATGCCGGACACTCTCACATTCATTTTCTGCTCCCTTGATCTCTGGTACACGAAGATTCTGCAGAACGTGACTGAAGCATGAAGTCCTGTTTGTGATTAATTTTTTTGAGGGTGTGATTGAGCCCCTGCCCTGCTCCTCCTGCCCTCCCTGTTTGCCATTCCAGGAGTGTTTGGAGCACGGTAACGATGCCGCTGTCTCCTCCCTGCTTTGCCTGTCACAGATGAGCAGTGGCAGAACACTTGCTCTGTCACGGTGAAGAGAGGCTTTAGCAACACATGAAGATGTAGCATCCCATATCTAAGGATCTCAGGGATTTTTAGGAGCTTGGAGTCCTCATTTGACTCTGCAGCATCACATTTTGACCCAGGGGAGTGGGGGTGAGCTACACAGCTATAACTACCAGGAGTATCTCTGTAATTGGGCAGCCAGGGAGCCTTGGAGGTGCAGGCAGATGGTTTTTCCTCAAACTGCTGGGCTGAACAACATCACCCCCAATGGATGAGGAATTCCTCTGCTGGGCTAAGCAGCATCACCCTCCTTGGATGAGGAATTCCTTTGCTTTCCTGGAGAAGTTTGTATTCCATGGTTTTGGAGCTGGGAATGGGTTTGCTCCTGGAGTCAGGATGTGCTCCAGCCTCTCCAAGCTCTCTGCTGACTTTGAGCTACCACCCTCAGGCAGCCCTGAGCCCAGAGCCTGCAGCCTTTGTCCCTGACAGTGTCACCCCCACCAGGCACGTTCCTGCCAATCTGCATCCCCATCCTTTCATTATTTCCCTCCCTCAACATAAAATAATCATTTCCCTCTGCCCTGCTCCAGTTCAGCTCCTGGTGCTGCCAGAGGCAGGGATTGTTCCTTCCTTTGGGAGCAGGTGGTGGTGACACAAATCTTCGCCCCAACATGAGTCCCATGGATGAGTCACCCTTGGTACCCTTTGGAAACCAGGGGGCTGCAGTTTCCTCACGGCTGATGGAAGTGACACAGTCAGGAAAAGAAGGAATTCTGCCCCTGGATTCATGTTGGTGCCACCTCACCAATGGCTCTACTGGGACAGAGTGGTGGCAATTAAAACCTTGGAATTTTCCAGGAATAGAGCCCTGCTGGGACCTCCAAAACAAACAGGAGCTCCCTCCCATGTCTGAGGAGCCAGGAGTGCTGATGGTTTCTGGCTTCTCTCCCTCTGGTGAAAATTTCTCTCTCTGTTTCCTCAGTAGAAACAAATAATTCCTTGGACTGTGTCCAGTTCCCACTCGTGAGGCTTTGCCTGCTTCTCCTTCCTGAGTTTCAGACATTCCTGCTCAGCAGCTCCAGGTGTGGAGAGGTTGCTGCAGCCCGGCTGAGCCCCAGCTCAGGTGAAACAACAGCAGCAGGAACATCTCTCCCATTTTTCCTCCACTCTTTCCTTCCTTTGACACCCATTTTCTGTAAAGAACTACCCCTTGAGATGACTGAAAAAAACCCAAATTATCTTTTCCCTTCAGCCAACATTGGGCACTGAATTTCAAATGATGGCAGAGCAGGACTTTGTCCTCTTAGAGTTTGGTGGGAGTGCAGGGGCTGGATATTCGTATTTTTAATATTGCCATATTAAATGGAATTGGTGCCTGTTACTAATGTGCCAATTGCAAATGTAGTTCTAAGCATTGTTTTTAATCAAAATGGGTTGAGACTCACCTGACTACAGCCAAAACCTTTAGGGTCTAGGATAAATAGATAACAGTGAAGGAAATTTTCCCATTTCTTTTATCCCTTTCTTCTCACATCGGTGTGGGTTTAATCACCAATCATGACATGCCTTGTTTATACCTTCTCATGTCTTCAGGACAAAATATTGTACAATTTGAGTCATGTTCCCCGTGCTTTAGGAAACACAGTTTTTTTCTCTTGATGTACAGGATCAATGCACAACTTGAAACAGTATTTAAAAACCTTTGGAGAAGCCATCAATTCCTGGAGAGCTCTTTTGCAGCCCATCAATTCTGGGCAGATCTAATGAAAAGCAGTGTTTGAATATGAGACAGAGACTTATTCCACTCATTCTGCAGTGCCTTCATCTGTCACTGTGGCAGCAACATTATCAGATGTTCCTATTAAATCCTGGATTTATTTGTTGGGAGTAATGGAGGGAGCAGGTTGCCATCTTTTAGATCACCACATGGAAGAACAACTGCACCTTTTCCTTTATTGGCATAATGCTCTTTTTGAAGAATGTGTCCCATTCCCCACATGATGCTCTGGCCCCAGACGTGAGGATGCTCCAGGCTCTGGAATACCATAGAAGGTTCAGGTCCATGGAATTTGGGGACTGAAATGGCAGGAATTCAGCAAGTTGGGAGTGTTGGAGGTCAGGAGAACGCTCTGGGGGAGCTGTTATGGGATTCCTGACACCATCTCTGCTCTTTCTTTGTGGTTCCTTGGGCTGGAGGCACCTTTGGCTTGGCCTGAGAGATTGAGTTCAAACTCACTTTGGTCTGCAGCTCTGCCATAAGAGGGGAGCACAAATTCCTGGGGAAAAAAGAGCTTTAAGTGCCTAAATAAAAGGTGAGTTGGTGCCAGTTTTGGAAGGTCAGTGCATCTGGGCACTCAAAGATATGGAGAAGCTCCCAATAGGATTCTTTTACCTGGGGATAAGGAACTACTCCAAGGGACTGTGTTGTGTTTGAGGGACTCATTGCTGTCCCCAAGCTTTATTTGACCCCCAGGCTTCCATCTCTATTGACTTCCATAGGAAATGATCCCAAGAGCACTCAAAGCAATTATGAATGGCTTTCTAATTAGTATATCTAGATAGTTTGTTTATTTAATCGGCCCTCCATGGCAGAAAATCAAAGGTTCACATGCATCTCATGCCGAGTTTTTCATCAGTGGGGCTTTTTGTTAGGAGCCAGGCACACCATAAAAAACAGATCAAGCCATTTAAAAGAAGAATTTTGCCCAAGGAACAATAACAAGGCTTAGAAGGCTTTTTCTTCTTTCTGGGAGTTTCCTTTAGGGAAACCTTTTCATTTCCTGATTGAAAGATCAAATCTGTCCATGGAGGGAGCAGTGGGGTGTGGATGATTTTTCTCCTGATCTCTAGAAAAATACACTCAGTTAAAGAGTCCATGGAGAGGTTCTGCTTTAAAGGGGAAGGCATTTGTGTGATTGGAGAGAAGGATTAGGAATTTATCTGTAGGGAAGGCAAGGAAATCTTCAAATCCAGTTCACAGTATCAGTGGAACTGTCAGGGTGATGTCACAGACCTTGAAAACCTGGAATGCACTCAGCAAGGGTGACCCAATAAATCATAAAGTTCTCTCTTTGGTGCACCCAGTCTAGCCTGCAGATGGTTTAAAAGTTGGTGAATATTTTCATCTCAAATTAGAAATTAATACCTGTATTTTAATTCAGTTTGTATTAAATTGACCAATTTACTGAAGTATTATATAATCTCATAGATTCCTAAATTGTTTATTACCAAGATGTGCAATTTCTTAGGTTATTATGACTCTAATCACATCTAACACAATGATGTTTGTTTAATTCCTGTAGTTATTAATTATCAGTTGGCTTTTTATGAACTACAAATAGACCTTTAATAGGGCCTGGAGAAAGAGATGGGGGCTGCAGCATCTTTATCCCATGTCTCCTGTCTGTTGTTTTCTACATTTTCCATACAAAGACCTCTCTTCTGTCAGTCCATGCTGATTTTGGAATCCCATTCCTATAGAAATACAAGAATTGAACTAGATTGATGAATATTTCTTAGAATTTAGGCTCCAAATTTCCACTGACACCAACTTTTTTCACTGGGACGTGGTCTGAGATGTGCCAAAACCAACTTTTATATCCAGCTTAGATTTTTATAAGAAAAAGGTTTCCATTTCATACATTGAAGAAGCCATCCTATGTCCAAGCCCATCATCCTGCAAAATATGTCAGGCTTCATTACAAAAATCTTGATTTAATACTCAGACTGGCAGGATCCAAGTCTAAGTGAGTGGAGCTCAGGATGGGATATGGAATCACAGAATCATGGAATGGTTTGGGTGGGAAAGGACCTTAAAATCATCTCATTCCACCCCCTGCCATGAGCAGGGACACCCTCCCCTACCCCAGGGTGCTCCAAGCCCCATCCAGCCTGGCCTTGGACATTTCCAGGGATCCAGGGACAGCCACAACTTCCCGGGGCAGCAATGGACACAGGATGCTCATAGGATCTACTTGTAGAATTATTACTGTGAAAATAAGAGTAAGACAAGGGAAAACAGCCTGCAGAGAGGGGAATCCAAGGAAAAGCTGGGCTTTATTTAAGACAAGCTTAACTCTGTTCAACACCTGGGTTTATATTCCAGTTTGTTTGTGTGTGTACAAGTATTTAAGAGATCAGGAACTGCCCCATCCCTATGGAACTGATCAGGAACTGCACCCTCCCTTTGGAACTGATCAGGAACTGCCCCATCACTGTGGAAATGAGCAGGAACTGCCCCATCCTTGAAATGATCAGGAACTGCCCCATCCCTTTGGATCTGATCAGAAACTGCCCCATCCTTGTGGAACTGATCAGGAACTGCACCCTCCCTTTGGAACTGATCAGGAACTGCTCCATCCCTGTGGAACTGAGCAGAAACTGCCCCATCCTTGAACTGAGCAAGAACTGTCCCATCCCTTTGGAATGGATCAGGAACTGCTCCATCCCTGTGGAACGGATCAGGAACTGCCCCATCCCTGTGGAACGCCATCCCTTGGTGGATGTGCAGCAGGTTGTCCTGGATTTCCTGGGGAAAACTGACAGATACTTGGTGTTTCTTCTGGAACTCCTGATTTTGGGGCAGTGGCTCAATGCCCCATGGGATGGTTTCTCCAGCCTGGGGCCACTGCAAAGACTGTGGATGTGATTTGGGAGAAAAGAAGTGAAAGAAGTGAGAGGAGGCCCAGATTCTGTCAGCAGTGGGAAGTAAATTGGAAGTGAAATTGCAGGAGATTGATTGTGGGAATTGTACCTCCAATCCCAGCTACCCAAAGCTCCTTCTCCATGCTTTGTGCCTAACAGAGGTACCAAGCCCAGTGGAGCTCCCTGTGGGATCTGCAACTCTCAGAAATCCTGGGCTAATTAAGGAGCTTGAAGACCTTCACCTAAAACTGCAGAACTGCAGCTGGCAGATTTCCTGAGCTGCTCAGATGTCACAGGGACCAGCTCAGTGACAGCAGAGCTCACAAACCCTCCGCAGAGCTGAGCATGCTGATGCCTAAATGTTTTAATAAATGAAATTTTGATTTTCTTTTTTAATCAATATGAAAATTACCTGAGGAAACACGGATTGCAGAACAAAAGGCCTGTTCCAAAAAGCAGCCAGGCACTTTTGTGTTTGTTCCAAGTGGAAGCAGAACACACAGACCCGCTCATATTTCAGCGCTAAGCTCAGCGCCTGTGTTTGTCCCTCAGAATGGCTTTGATGGGAATGTTTGATGGGGCATTTTCCTGAATAGGGATATTTTTCTGCGCTACCTCCAAAGGGATGTTCCAGGGCTGTTGCCTGTGATTTTTCAGCGGCATGAAATGTGCTGGAATTGTTTATCCCAGCTCTGTCTGCCTAATGTGCCCAATCAATCTGTCTCTGAGGTGAAGCCGCATGCTCCGCTAATCGCCGCGCCACCACAGAACATCTTGCTTATTTTTACTCTAAATTATGATCGGCTTGGAAATGAACTCTGAATTTGATTTATCAACAGCTCTGATGCTAATTCACCAATGAAGTCATGGTGCTCTGAGACTAAATATTAGTGCTAATGAGAAAACATCGCTTCCACGTTTTGTAACTCCGTTTTCCACTGCATATGGATAGCTCCTAAAGTTGTGTGTAATTAATTCATGTAATCATTAACTGGACAAGCATTTCCACAGGAATCAGTTTACCTGGATTGAAACGAGACAATGTTCAACTACCAGAGAATATTCATGCTGCGTTTTTACTGTTTAAAAAGGGAAATGTGTCCCCTGTAGGGCAGAGCTGGTTGTCCCCTGGCAGCCTCCAGCAGAAGGAATGGAGGAGGTGTTGAGTTTTCAAACCAGATTTCCTCCTCTTTGAAAACAGAGGCACCAGAATTGAAGGGTTTGAACTACAGTGTCTAAACAGTGCCTGGATAAAGCCAAGGTGTCCAGACTGAGGCAGCTGAGACATTCTGGGACTCAAAAATGCATCATTTTCCCTGCCAGGATCCAGGTTTTATGCTCTTTCTGGAGCAGTCATTTGTCTGAGGCTCCTGTGACAGTGTGAGCCCTTGCACCATTTCCTTCCAGGAATAAAACAAACTACAGTCCATCCAAGCTTCTCCCCAGGGACTGCTGGGCTTGCTAGTCCTTCCACAGATTACATCCCTGTCCCCTGTTGGGAATTCTGGCAGTGAGTCACCCAGACATCCACAGCCATTCCTGAGTCTCCACAAAGACTTTCCTGCTCTGGAGGGTGATGGATGGTGAGCGATCTGTCTTCCAAAACAAGCATAAAGAACAAACTCATCCTATTTCCAACACAGAATAGACCTGTTCCCAAAACCTGGGAACAAGGTTTATTTTGGGCGGCCAAACTTTGATTTAAGAAATACCAAGGAATTGTTTCAACCTGAGATGGGTGATTTCATCAGGTTGAAGTGCTTCTGGGTGAGGCAGAGAGTTCTGCCTGATCTCCAAGGAGTTTGCACTGCAATGAGGCTGCTGCTGTGAGCACAGAGGGAAATTCTGGAGCAGGAGCTGCAGTTGGGCACAGAACTTGGTATTCCCTCCTGGAATTACTTTGTAGAGAGGTGTCACATCCTAGAGATCATGTTGGGCTGAATTCCAGCTTGTCTGAGGTGTCCTGTTGGGAGGCAGAGCAAGGAATTAAGAATGTGTGAGAGTGTTTAACACAGGAGAGGTGAGAGAGAAAAGCACTCTGGAAATGAGGTCACTCGGCGTTCACTCAGACCCCAGTCCAAATCCTTGAAAGCTCCCTGATTCCACTGGGAATATGGCAAGGTAACATCCCTACAGCTGTGCTTTCCAAGTTCCAGAATAAGGACTTTTATTGATGTTTGGCTACAAATCTAGGTTTTGATGTCTGCACCTACAAAAAACAGAAGTCTGGGTTGAATTCTAAACTCTGCCTCTTTTTAATAGATTTTTCTTGTGTTATAATCACAGCTAATTAACTCCCAGACATTTTCAACCTAAGTAAAACTGATAGAACTCAGTGCAGTGTCAAAGAAATATAAAAGACAAATAATCCAGATTGCAATGTTGGTACCTGCATTTGCATGTTTGGATGTCTGAGGGTTGAGCTGAACATCAGTGGTGGCTGTAGGAGGAAAGGTGGGGAGGGAATATTGGGTTACACCTTTTTCATACAGGCCAGAACCTCCCTGAATTTTGGGTAGCACCTTTTCAATACAGGTCAGAATTTCC
>JAGMWU010000029.1:552932-581443 GCA_018697195.1 Certhia americana
CTCCCTGAATTTTGGGTAGCACCTTTTCAATACAGGTCAGAATTTCCCTGAATTTTGGGTAGCACCAGCTACTCCAGCTGGTTTTGAGGGGAACACTTGTGCTCCAGTAAAGCTGCTGAGCTGGGAACCTCTCCAGTGTCACTTGGACTTTGACAGGTAGGATTTGTATTCCTTAAATTCCCACTGCTAAATCTTTTGTCTTCCTCCTGTAGCTGGGGATTTATGTAAATTGTGCTCATAACAGGAGTTCTCTTTGAAGTGTGCGGCTGCTTGGATGCAATATTTATTATGTTTCAAGTGGATATCTAGAGTTTAGGTGGGGTGTGGGCTTGAGAACTCAATACTGGGAAAGTAATCCAGGCCTAGAGCCCAAACCTCACTGAACACTCACAGCTCTCACAGGTGAACCACTCCAGGCTTTACTTAATTTACTGTTTGCAATTTTGGATAGAATAATAAAACCATCATGGAATGGTTTGGATGGGAAGGGACCTCAAAGCCCATTCAGTGGAACCCCTGCCTTGAGCAGGGACACCTTCTACTATCCCAGGCTGCTCCAACTGTCCTGGCCTTGGACACTTCCAGGGATGCAGGAGCAGCCACAGCTGCTCTGGGAATTCCATCCCAGCCTCTCCCCACCCTCCCAGGGAAGGATGGACAAAGGCAGAGAGTTTTACCTGGTGTCACACATGGGCTAAAACCAAAATGTTCATTGCATGTCGGTGACTTTGGAGCTCATTCTCATGCTGATTTATGTTTTCCTGCTGCAAGAACTTTTAGTATTGCAGGTAAGAATCAGGCAGTGCTGGTTTTAGAAATTAAAATGGAAATGGAAAGGGAAAAATTAAATAAAAAGTTTTCAGAAAATGCTGTGAAGAGATACAGCAGCTCAGAGCAGCTGTGGCTGCCCCATCCCTGGAAGTGTCCAAGGTGGGCTTGGAGCAACCTGGGACAGTGGGAGGTGTCCCTGCCCATGGCAGGGGTGGCACTGGACAGGCCTTAAGGTCCCTTTCAACCCAAACCATTCCACTGTAAATCCCTCCAGGGGTGGGGACTCCACCACCAGCCCATTCCAGTGCTTGAGGACACCATCCCAGGGCTGTATTTCTTTGTCTGGATTTTTTTTATTGGTTTGCCTAGAATTTGTTCTGCTTGCTTTTTTTTTTTTTTTTTTTGGGCCTGAAAAGGCCCAGCTGAGGTCACAGCTGGGTTGTTTCAGTCCCTGCACAAACAACCCTCACCTCAAAGAGTTCCAGACTCCAAGGACAAGCAGGGGCAGGACTGAAGCTTCTCATTTTCCAGCTCATAAAATGACTTGTGCAAGGTCACATCTGAGTGTCTCAGGTATTAGTTCCATAGCAGGAGTGGAAAAAAAAAAAAGAAATTACCTCAGAACCTAGAATAAAAACATTTCTAAAATTAGTTCTTTGCAACTTAGATGATTTTGAATGTGTTTTGTTGATCTCTGAATCTGTAAAAATAGAATAGTAACAGCTTTGTGTAGAGTGAACAGCATCATCAATGTTTTCCATAATTTTACTGGATGTGTGCTGGCACAATTGTCCCCACATTTGCAGCACTTTCCACAGCCAAGGCTGTTCTGGAAAAGCTTTTTGGGGGCTCAGGTGTCACCTACAGTCACCTCAGTGTAAATAAAAACTGAGCCCTTGTGTCTTCCTGCAAATGCAAAGTTATTTTCCAGGGAAGGACAGGACTCTTTGTAGGACAGTCCTGGGGTTCTCCCTTTGACCAGGAAGGTTTGAATTGCTCTCGTGGTTGTTTTCTTGGTTCCAGAGGCATCGCAAGGGCTGTCAGGGGTGGAAGGGGCTGGTGACATCTCTGTCTTCAGTCTTTACTGGAGGACAAGCTTCTCACATTTGACACAATTATTTCTTTAATTTCCTTTAGTGAAATACAGGCCCCAAAAGAGGGAGAGGAAGAGCAGTGTGAGGGCCAGGCCTAAGAACTCCTTGCTGGGCCTCATTATCCTAAAAATGCTCTACAAATGAACCTGCAACATCCTGATTTTACCTAACCTGCAAATTAACCTGATACATCACTTTTGTTTTATTTTTTACACTGATAAAGAATATCCACCCTCCTTCCACCCAGCAACCCTGACTGCTGTGACTTATATGTGCACAGTGAAAATTAGCAAGAGATTCTATAAAGTCACTGGAAGAGGGCTGGAAAACCCCATGTTTATCACTTTTTAGGGATGTTGTGGGAATCCTGGTCCCTCTGACTCCCGTTTGGAGCTTGCAGCCAGGCATCAGGTGCTTAATGGACTGTGTGTTATTGCTGCCGAGCCAGGACCTCCATCCCTCAGCTCTCCAGAACACAAACAGTCCTTGGCTTTTATGGAATCATAAAGAGCTGCCTTAAAGCTGAGGCCAAACTCAGTACTGTGACAGGGACTGGCACAGATATTGCTCTATCCAGGGGAGATTGAAGTTCTTGGGAATTCACAAGTGAGCACAGTTGTCCCATCAAATTCCGCCCAGCTGTTTGTCCTCCACATCCCTCATACTCAGATGGCATGTCAAATCGTATTTTCAGCTGAATTCCAGCTCTTGGAAGGATTTTGGGATCTCTCCAGCATACTGTAGGGGATCCACATCAAGAGAAACTCTGACCCTGCAAAACCGTCCAATTAGCCTTAATGCCTTTGCTTTTCCATGCTTTTTTGGGATGAAGTGCACCAAGCAATGAAAATTTGGGAGAAATTAGCTCTGTGGTCTTCACTTAAAGTTCAGCCTGGAAAATCAAAAGGCATTTGTTCCAAGATTGGATTATGTGTAGGATATCTCCAGCTATAATGAGCTCAGGTTTGCTGGCAGCGTTAGAATCAACTCTCGCCTCTCTCTCTCCTGCTGCATGTGTTTTTCTCCCTCAGAGCATATTTCTTTCGACTTGATCAACTCATCTCTTGCAGATGATAAAATTATCTGCAAAGATTTGTATGTGATGTTGTGCCATAAATCATATTTAGTCGTAGGATTAACATTTGCAAGCGTAGAATATTTATGGAAGGGGAAAAAAAAGAAAAAAGCAGGTGGGGGGCTAACAGTTTCCGAGGATTTACATAAGGAAGAGTTGGGATTCTGGGTGGATCTGGCAGGGTTTGGCAATACATTTGTACAAGGTGTGGATGTGCTGAGCTCTGGTGAGCAGCAGTGGAGCTGCTTTGACAGTGTTTATCTTGGGGAGGTTGGAAGATAAAGAACATGGGGAATCACAACCTTGGGTGAGCAGCTTTGTCCTGGAAGCAATAAACAGATGTTCCAGCTGTGCTGGCACCAAAGAATAAACCCCTGTTCCAGCTGTGCTGGGCACCATGCCTGCTACCAGCTGGCTCTACCCTTGACATGTCCAGGCTGGTCTGGGCACTCTGGAAACACTCAGCACATTCCCAGGCACTGGAAAAAGGGGACAGTTTTTGGAAGCTGCTGGGCTTACAAACCCCTTGGTTGGTTTTTCAGAGCAGGGTCATCCAAAAGAGTCAGAATTGAGCAGTTTGAACATCTGCCCACAGACTGGGGAAAGGGAGAGAGGAAGGGAGAGCAGCTCCCTCTGCTCTGGCTCCAGCACTGCCAGGCAGGAGATCCATCTGGGACTGGGGACACAGATCGTGGAGTCCTGGAATGGTTTGGGTTTGGAGGGATCTTAAAGCCCATCCAGTGCCACCCCTGCCATGGCAGGCACACCTTACTCTGCCCCATGTTGCTCCAGTCTGGCCTTGGACACTTCCAGGGATCCAGGGGCAGCCACAGCTGCTCTGGGAATTCCATCCCAGCCCCTTCCCACCTTCACAGATAGGAATTCCTTCCCACTATCCCATCCTTCCCTGTCCTCCAGCAGTGTATAACCACTCTCCATATAAAATGTCCCTTCCCTCCTTTTTATCAGCCCCTTGAGGCACTGGAAGGGTCTCTAAGATCCCCGTGGAGCATTTCCTTCTCCAGGCTGAACACCCGCAGCTTATCCAGGCTGGCAGCACTGCTCCAGAGGGACCTGAATGTGCTGCAGGGAGCTGAGAACTCTCAGGGCTTTCTCCTGTGGGCTGATCATGGGGGATTGAGGCCGTGTTGGGATTTCTGGTGATGCTGCACGAACACGAGGCTCAGCCCGGTGCTGACAGTTGCTGTTCTTTGGTCCCATTTTTGCTGCAGGTCCCTCACCACATGAAGACTTTACCCTACTACAGCTACGACCAGCCCATGATTGGCTACTGCCAGGCCCACAAGCCCCTCCACGTGAACAAGGGCTACGAGACGGTGTCCCGGGAGCAGGCGGAGCCCTCCAACCTGGACCTGGGTCGGGATCACAGCTTCATCGCCACCATCGCGCGCTCCGCCGCCCCCGCCATCTACATCGAGAGAATACCCAACTAACGCGGGGCCACCTGCGGGGGACAGCTCTGGGAGGGACCTTTCATCTGGGAAAGGACCAGGCAAGGCACTCAATCCCCACCATTCCAGCGGCAAATGTTCCGAGGGCAGGGGATGGTGGCGGCCTCCGCGCACCGGGGACACCGGCGTCGAGAACACACGCGGAGAACTTCAGGATTTTCTTTGCTTTAAACTTTCAAACAAATTCCTCAATGTAAATATTAAAGAGAGAGATTGTCGAGTTCTTATTAAAAAGAACAACAGCAACAACAACAACAACAACAAATAGATTTCACTCTAGCTACATAAAGGGATGGATTAAGAGTTTTGTTTGTATATTTGATTTTTCTACATTGCACGGTTCCAGGGAAGGAGAACCACAGGTAAAAATAAACAGGGTGGGGAGGGCGAGGCTCTGGGGAGGGTCAGCCATGTTCCCTTATTAAGTGTTTATTACAAAGATCTGTTGACTATTTTTGTTCTTTTTAAACCAACAAAAGATAGCTCTATATTTTCTTTTTTCCTTTCAGGGGTTGTTTTTTTTGGTTGGGTTTGGGGGTTTTTTTTTGGTTGTTTTTTAAGTGGTCAAGCATTAATATTTCAACCTTCAGACATGGGCATTAAAGCTTATGTTGAACCAAAAGGACCTTGGCAATTGATGCAGCAGATACAAAGAAACTTGGGTGCATGTACATTTAAGACACAGGCTGTACACTATGGAGGGGGCTTTTGATTTTTTAACTTCATTGTGCTTCATTGTTGACACTCTAATTCCTTTTCGGGCTCTAAAAAAAAAAGGGGAAATACTGCAACGGAGTCACGACTCAGATTTCCAGGCCAGTGGTGCTTGTTAAGCAAAATTCATGGACGTTTGGGAACCAAAATGGAAGTGAAGTGCTTGAAATGGATCAGAAGGAAAGTCTTTTAAAGAGCATTTAATGCAACTCACTGGCTTACACAATTTCTAAAACACAGCAGAATGTGTAACGTTGTTTTTTGGTTTGGGTTTCGGGTTTAGTTTGGTTTTTTTTATTCTTATGATCAGTTAGTTTTTGTGTAGTTTTTATCAATAAAATGACAACAACGAACAAAAAAAAAAAAGTGGTGGAAAAAAAAATAAACATATTATTTTGTGGTTGGGACACCACAGCCAAGCTACTGTTTGAATGATTTTTCTGGGTGTGTGACACGGGATCCTGTGGAGAGGGGACAATGCTGGGTCCTGTTTCTCCCTTCTTGGAAGGAAATCAGGGAGTTGTTCTGTATTTAAAAACCAGAGTCTAGAGAAGCTCAATGTATTTGGTTTGTCTTTAAAAAGAAGTGGTTTGGGGGCTGGGGGAGGGGAAGAGAGGGAAAACAACTTCTTTTTTTTCTTTTTTTTCTTTTTTTTTTTTAAACTAAAAGTTGGGGTTTTAAACAGAAGGGAGGTTTTTTGTCTGCAAACCTGAGCTGGAGCTAAACCAACTCAGACTAGAACATAAGGGATGAGTTTTTTATCTGGAGGGGGAATAACACATTGACAAAGTTTAGGACAGAGTGAATTTGGTGATTATTTCAGGTATTTATTTTGGTGTGTTATGAAAAAAATCTTGGCCACAAAGCTTAATGAATTCCTGCAAGTGCTGAGTGCTGTCTCATAGATACAATATTCTATTGTCTTCTGTGTTTCTCACCTGGAAAACTGATTTATTTTCTCCCTGGAAGGCAAGGAAGGACAGGGATGGATGTGCTGGGCTAGGCAGGCAAATGTGGACACACGGAATGAACCTGATGCATGGGAGGTAATGCATTTAGAATTAAGTTCTGGGCAGGAAAAGAAATGAAAATCAAGTGAAAATCCAGGTGAGGAGTTTCCAGATCAGGTCTCCTGAGATCTGTCAGCCTTGGCAGTGCCACAGATGGAGGGAAAAAGCTGCTCCAAACACTGCAAACGGTGTTTAAAACACTGACCCATGCTGCTGAAAATGTGAGTTCCCACCCATTCCTGGTGCCTCCAGGTCAGCAGGAGGATGCATTCCAATAAATATCCAAAGGGGAACAGCATTCCCGTGCTCCTGAAAGATAAGAATGGAAATATTTTCATTGTATAGATAATCAAACGCAATTGTATAATCCTGGTGTCATTTTTGAGAGGATCATTCTGCATCTGCCAGGACTAGGGAAGGAGATGTCACCCAGAAATATTTCTTGTCTTGGTGTGTTTTTTCCTTAATCCCCCACCTCCTGGGCTTGTGGATATTGGAGAATATATTGTTTATTTTTAAATTCCATTTATAATCATCTTGAATGCAACTTCCTCCTGTGCTCTGGGAAAAGCTACTGAAAGAGAAAGTAAAATTAAACAAACTCCCTCTTTTTTATTTCCTTATTTCAAAATAACCTAATTTTAGCATTGATTTGGAGGATCTTTGGAACTGACATTAGATTACAGATTTTCTTGGCAATTAGTGGGAATTGTGAGAACAAAATAAACTCCTGTGGGTACAATCTCTGGGTAAATTCATGGTTTTCTGCCTGAAATGTTGCTGGGTTTCCTCTATTTATGCCCTGATACCAGTTTGGGTAAGAAGCCCATAACTTCTGTTTGTATCCTTAAAAATTAAAGATAAAATGCTCCAAGAAGTTGAAAGCATGAAGTTAAACCTTCCTCAAGTGCTGGTCTGGAAGAGCCAAAAATTCATGTCCTGGATTGCTCTTTATCAAAGCAGAAGCCACTGGGCTGAGCTCAAGTGGTCAGACCAAAAGGACTATTTACAAGCTGATGTGGGGCTCCAGATTTTACAAAAATCAAAATTTTAACTCTCCTGCCTAAAACTAAAGCCAAAGTAATTTATATAAAATTTACTCTTCAGCCATAATGCCAAAAGCCAAGATTAATGTGTTGATCCCCAAGCTTTTGTTATGAGTTTTATATTTATTGTGCTCTTTTTAAAGTCTCAGTTCCTGGATTCATGTGATTTTGTTGCACCTTCAGCTTCAGTCCATGTCCAAACTCTCCTTAGGCAAGGTCCTTCTACTCCTCACAGCTCTGGTGAGGGAAGTGGCTGCTCTGCAAGGCAGGATGGAGAAACTCAATAGAACTCCAGGTAAGACCCAAAACTTAAAAATTAAACTTTGATGGTGTTCCCAGGGATTCCTCTCCCAGCAAACAGCAAGAGGCATTAATGAAGGGACCTCGTTGCTGAATGGTGGCCTTGGTGGCATCTGGGAGCTCACAGAGCCTCTGGAGGAGGAGCTGACGAGCCTCAAACCAAAGCTGTGAGCTTCATGCTCTGCAGAAAACAAAAAAACTGATGGGTCTAAATAACAGATTCTCAAAAGATTTGGGGGAAAATCAGATACTGCTTTTCTCCCTCACTCACAGTCACCTTGCAAATGTCCATGGGGCACTGAAATTCCCCTGTCCTGGGAATGCTGGGGTGGGATCTGCATCCCAGAGCCTGTCCCAGCACTTCTCCCACTGTGAATTATGTCCAAGGCTGGCAATACTTTGCCATGAGATTTAAAAATCTTTTGGAATAAGCTGCCCTTTTCAGTAATGAATTGCAAGTGTTCTGAAGATTGATAAACACAATTTCATCCTGACTCCCCACTGGAAAAAGTCCCTGAAGGAATTTGGCACGTTGGCCATGGCAAATCTAGTGCTTTTATAGATATTTTCAAGCTGCATGAAGATTTAAGGCTCTAATGTAGTGTGTATAGAAAGTTATTAATTTTTAGGTGGTTTTGGCTCCTTTAAATGTCACTTGTCACTTTTTTAAAGCTGTAGAAAGGAAGGGGGGGTTAGTGGGGCTGTGAGTCCATCAAGCTGGAACCTTGCTTTAAATTAAGAAAAATAAATTACCTGTCTGATATTAATGCCTTCCTCATAAGAGAGAGAGCAATAAAGAAGGCTCAGACTGCCTTGGAGTTTGGGCTTGAGGGCAGGAATTAAAATCTCTCATTGATCCCCAGAAAACAGAGGAAAGCAGATTTCAGGGACACACCACCCATTCCTCAGGGCAAGAACAGGAAATATTCTGATCCCTAGAGAGCCTGCTCATCACTGGGAAGATGAGATTTGATTATCTTGATTTTTAAAAGTGTCATTATCAGCATGATAAAGATAAGAATTAATTGAAAAAAAAAGAATAAACTGAAAATAAGAATAAACCAGCCCCTTTTGGGGGAGAAGTTGTGTTGCCTGGGATGCCTGGTTGGATGGGGTTTGGAACAAACTGGGACAGTTTGGGGCAGATATCCCCACAGGGCATTGGAAATGGATATTTCAGGTTCCTTCCAACCCAAACCATTCCATGATTCTCTGATTAAAAAACATCCCAGCCTGACCCCATTCTTTAGAAGAGTTAAAAAGAAAATCTCAATAAAGAAACTCAAGTTCACAGCAGAGCTGGGTCCCAAGTGGAGTAAAACACCAAAAATCCCTCATTTGCTCCATGCAGTTGCTCCAGCAGCACTTAGTGTCATTCCTGCCCTTGGGGCCCTGCTGCTGGGATTTAATAAAACGTGGGCAGCTTAAAATCACTCAGAGCCAGCAGGGAACACTGTCAGTCCTTAGTGCAGCCAGGGGACACATCCCAGCCCTGCCATGGCCGTGCTGGGACAGATGCCAGGCTGGTAAAACCAAACTGGGTCTGAGGCAGTGTTCTGTCCCACAGAGCTCCCTGGTGCTCCCTCAGCACTGCCAGGGGAGCTGCAGAGGGCTGTGAGCTGCTGCTGAGGACACGAGGGGCTCCAGTGCCTTCAAAACACAGGGAATTCTTTGAGATTGTCAGCCTGGAGAAGAGGAACTCCAGGATCCCCTAATGGCAGCTTCCAGGAGCACACAGGAAAATTGTAGAGAGATGATTTATGAGGGATGGAGGGCCAGGACACAGGGAATGGATTCCCACTGCCAGAGGGCAAGGCAGGATGGGATATTGGGAAGGAATTTCTAGCTGTGAGGGTGGGAAGGTGGCTGGGATGGAATTCCCAGAGAAGTTGTGGCTGCCCCTGGACCCCTGGAAGTGTTCAAGGCCTGGCTGGAGCAGAGTGGGACAGTGGGAGATGTCCCTGCCATGGCAGGGGTGGCACTGGATGGGATTTAAGACCCCTCCCAACCCAAACCATTCCAGGATTCTGTGATTCCATTAAGTATTTGAGTTTAACAATTGACCAAGCAATATCCTTATACAATTAAATGTTTATCAAAGTTGTAGGACTGAACTACAGGTAAGGCAAGTTCTCTAAATAGCTATACAATTAAACTGCCAAATTTGTTCATGCCTCTTTTAGTAATTTCTGCATTTTTTTTTCTCCAGGATTATTCCAGAGCTGAGCAGGAAATGAACAGAACCATTCCAAACTCAGCAGCAGCATCTTCAAGGCAGCCTTGAGTAAGTCAGCAGTGATCTCCTCTCACCCAGGTGAGATGCAGGTGCTCAGCTGCCACCTGACCAGGGAGGAGATGCCATTCCTGTGTCATTCCTGTGGTCACTGAGGAAAAAAGCAGTGGAGCAGTGGCTTTGCAAGAGCCTGAGGGTCCTGCTGCCTCACCTGTGTGGAGCTTTCTGGAACAAATTTAACTTTTCCCTTCCTTCCTGGCTCCAAGTGGGAGCTTTTCAAGGCCCAGCCTACACCAGGCAAGAATTGACAGAACAAGAGGAGAGCCTTAAGCTGCACCAAGGGAAATTTAGGTTGGATGTTAGGAAAAAGTTTTTTACTGAAAGAGTGATAAAGTACTGGAATTGTTTGCCCGGGGAGGTGGTGGAGTTACCATCCCTGGATGTGTTTAAAAAAAAGATTGGATGTTGCAGTCGGTGCCATGGTTTAATTGAGGTGTTAGGGGATGAGTTGGACTCGATGATCTTAAAGGTGTCTTCCAACCCAGTGATTTTGTGATTGATTCTGTGATTCTGTGATTGAACCCAGCTCTTTGCAAGCTTGCTCTCAGTGGTTTTTGTCACTGAGACAACTTTTGCTGTGGGTGAGACAGAAATCAGTGACAAAGTCAAACCAGGCCTCTGTGCCTGCCTCGCTCTCCTGCTACCCCCCAGTGATATTTTGTGTATTAAAAAGGCAGAGGAAAATCAAGTTGATAAGCCACAAACTCCAGCAGCTCGTGACTTTCAATCAGTGCCACGGGCTCCCCAGTGCTCTGGAGGGCTCTCGTTGCTAAAAGGGTGTGCTCAGAACAGCGGGATCCAGGGCATCTTGAGAGGCTGATGAAGGAGGGAAAAGAAAGCATTTTCCTCCCAAATCCTCCTGGGATTTAGGGTTGAAAGAGAGGGCAGGTTGGCAAATAGAGTGATGTCACTGTTCTGCTGGGATAGAAGATGTGGTCACAATAATTTAGAGCAAAATACATCATAAAATCTTGTCATAAAATCATAGAATGGCCTGGGTTGGAAAACACCTGTTAAATTCCTTGTGTTGGACAAAGGGAGCAGCACTGCTATAAACTGCTGATGATGTTCAAGTTGTAATTTATAAACAGTCTCCTCAAACATTGTGGTATTTGCAATGTATTTATATCATATTATGTAAGATAAATGGCTGGCAAACATTCATAAAGTATTTATTGGACATGCCACTGTTTGTTCAATGATTTATAAATCAATGCTGGGAAATGGGAAGTGGTGGCAGAGTTTCAGATAAATTCGTTGCAAAATATTTGCTGTGCATCAATAATTCTGATATTAATTAGTTTAGGCCTTATCTCCAAGTGCCTTGGGAATGATTTACAGTTTACTTTCTCTCAAACCCCGGGCTCAAGGAGCTGGAATTCCTGCTTAGGTTGGGGCCAGGCCTGGGTGTTCATAATCCTGGTTCTGTCCAGAGCTGGGTCTGTCCCTGGTTTGTGCATCTTCCTTGAAGACCCACTGGAGCAGGACTGGGATTGGCAGGATAACTGTGAATCCAACTCTTCCCTCTCTCTGCTCTCCCTGCAAGATTAAATCATGGAATCCTGGAATGGTTTGGCTTAGAAGGACCTTAAATCCCATCCAGTGCCACCCCTGCCATGTCAGGGACATCTCCCACTGTCCCAGGTGGCTCCAGCATGGCCTTGGACATTCCAGGGATCCAGGGGCAGCCACAGCTCCTCAGGGAATTCAATCCCAGCCTCTCTCCACCCTCACAGCCAGGAATTCCCTCCCAATACCCCACCTACCCCTGCCCTCTGCAATCTGAAGTCTTTCCCAGTGTCCTGGTTCTCCAGACCCTGGAAATTTTCTCTTTCCATGTTTCTTCAGCTCTTGGAAGGCCACAGTGAGGTCATCCCAAAGCTTCTCTTCTCCAGGTGAACAATCCCAACCATCCTAGCCTTTCCTCCATCCCTCTGATCATCCTGAGGCCTCCTCTGGGCTCTCTCCAACCTGTCCAAGATTCAGAAGAGCTGGAAACACCAAACGTGAGCCCTCAGAGTGAATCTCACAGAGGTGCTGAGCCCTCTGGAAAGCTAGAAATGGTTTAAGCCCATCCTGTACTTTCTGGGGCACCTTGGAGGTCTTAGAAAACATTCTGTAGAAACTGGACTATTAAAACATGTTTAAAAGAATGTTTAAAGTTGCCTTACCAAAGGGTTTTTACTTCGATTAAAAAGAAACACCCCAAATTTGCAGCAGCTTTTTTAAGACCCAGATGAAAGGTTCTGGGCTTGGTTTTGTGGTGAGCTCCCTTCATCTGGAGCTCATCACATGCTCCTTGCTCTTCTTGGGGGGCCCTGGTCACCTCCTTCTCCTTCTAAAATCAACTAAAATGAGGAGATGTGAATCTTTAAAGAACTGACATTGCCCCTGGTGAGATGCAAATGCCTCCTGGTTTATATTCCTCTATGCAAATAAGTTTTGAAGTAGTGCTTGAATTTCATTCTGGTCCAGTGGATCAGCGTGAGGGCTTTTGGTGCTTAAACTCATTCAAGTTCAAACTGGAGCAGGTTTTAGGACTGTGGAGATGAAAATAACTTGTACTAATTGGGTATTGTAAAGTGTGCATCCGTCTCAGCTGATTGCTTTTATGCAAGTTTCTTAAGGTGTAAGAAGTTATTAAAGTTATTTAAAGTAGGCTTAGATTTTATTTGATGGGGGATAGAAACATTCAGAGATGATGAAGATGTATAAATAAGTTAAAATCATCAGTTGCTATCAAGAAGAGCATAACAGAGTACAAAGCAAAACACCTGGACATTCACTCCAGGATCTTTTGGCTTGGGGTCAGGGAATTGATGTTTTATTCCCATTTAATAAAGGTTTTAGCTAATAACTACATCAAAATGAAATGGCTCTAAAAAAGGGAATTTTGTGTGTCCACGTTTTGCTTTATTTTCAGGTGGGATTTGTGTAGCCCCTGTTTACTCTTCGGAATTTTGAGAAGGGAATTGTGTAGCCCTGCTTTGTTTTTGGGAATATTCAGGTGGGATTTGTGTAGACCAGCTTTGTTTGTGGGAAATTTCCGGTGGGATTGGTGTGGCTCTGGTTTGCTAGGAATTTTGGGGTGGGATTTCTGTAAAACCTTCAGGCCTCGCTGGAAACCCCACCCTCAGGGTTGCTGTGATTGCTGAGCCTTTTCAGTCTCCTGCTGCAATAACCACAGTGAGCAAACCTTCCATGATAGCCCTGGGCAGCATCCCCAGGAAATGTCAGGTATTTCAGGCAAGGAAATGAGTTTAAAAGCTGGGAAAGATTCAGGAAGCACTGCAGGGAGCCATCCCTTCCTCCTCAACATCCCTGACCTCAGCCCTGAGATGATCAGTGTATTACACTCAAAAACAGGGAATTTGTCATGTCCAGCACCTGTTCTGTGCCACACTGGCCCTTCTCCTCATGTCAAACCTTGTATCTTTGAAAGAGCAGCTTGTCTGGGCAGGGCCTGGCTGTTTTAGCAGATTTTTGGTGGAGCTCTGCATGCTCTGCCAGGCTTTGATAAATAATGTAAATGACAGACAGGTCGATAGAGATGTAGATGAAGTAAAACAAGTCTGTGCTGCAGCATCTGCAGGCTCAGAGTTAAATTAACTGATGGAGATGATAAAGGGCTGCTTGTTAGAGCTGCACAGGACCTGGTGCTGGGAACACCTCGTTAAGGTTGGAGCTGCTCAGCTCTCGAGCCCTACGCTCAGGGAATTTCTATCTGTGCCCATCAGGCAGAAGATCAGTTTACAGCTTCAGAAGTGCAGGCACAGATCTGAATTTAGCAACGAAACGTGGTGTGGGAAATAAAGGGTGGAAATTTAGGGAGAAATGCTGCTGGCAGCAAAGGAAAAACCTCTCATTGGCATCATGTCCAGAGGGCCATTACACCAGTTGTATTTTGGGATGCGGTTAAAAGAAGGATGTTAGTTTTCACCCCAGCAGGAACCTTATCATTGCATCATTAAGGCTGGAAAAGGTCTCCAAGTCCAGCAAATCCCACCCTGCCCATAAATCCTGCCATGAATTGCCAGATTTGCTTGTTTTTTGAACCCTTCGGGGTGGGTTTTAAAGGTTGACCTTCCACATTTATGTGATGCTTCTGCTCATTTTTATGCACAGAGTGGATTTTGGGCAGCGGCCAGGGCAGAGCTGGCCAGGCTGGGCAGGAGCAGGCTGGGGTGTGGCTGTGTGAATGCAAAGCTGTATTTTCAGCAGCTTTTTGACTTGCCAGGTGAGGAAAATCCTAGTGCAAAGGCCAGCAGTTGTTCCCCAGGTGTGGTGATTCCACAGGGAGCAAGGCTGGGATCAGGTGGATCCTGAACCTGCCCTGTGCCAGTGGCTGAAAACACTTTGTTGGTAACAACAGAGATGGATTGGGAGGGATGGAAAGGCAGAGAGCAGCTGGGATTTGTGCTATAAACTCCAGTTATCCTCCGCTTTTTTCTTCCAGAGGCTGAATCCATCAAGTTTCAAATGCTTTTCCCTCTGAGTTCTGCCTCTTCAGCACTTGCTTCCTCAGTTTCCCTGAGAGGCTGTCTGAATTAAATTATGTGGGGAGCATCCATGGGAAACATCAGAAGTTTTTCCTTCTTGTTTGCATGACCAGCACACAGAATTCTGGCAGATTTTCAGCCCTTGCTTCATTTTGGGGAATTTTGGGGGAGGATTTGTTTAGCCCTGGTTTGTTTGTGGTAATTTTTGGGTGGGATTTGTGTAGCCGTGGTCTCACTCTTCAAACTGCAGAGAACTCTTAAGAAAAGCTGGTTGGCAACACCAGCAAGTGGAGATTGGTTTTAAACCCCAATAATTTATATTTTTTTTTACAATAAGCTCCTTGTTGAGGAGCTCCCCAGTGTCCGATGAGCAATTTGAGGGGGCAGGGGTGTCACACACACACCCCTGATGGCACAGGAGAGCTCGAGAGCCCCTCAATATTTGTCCTCTCTCCTGTGAATCCCAGCTCTGTAACCATCCATGGGAAAGGAGGGAAGGCTGGAACCCTGGCTAGGAATATTTATATTGGAATATTAGTAGTTGTTTTAGTGAAAATATCAGCACAGTGGAATCCTTCCCTGCAAAAACATCTCCATTCCTGTGAAAATATGGAAATATTGTAAAAGCCTTTTAGAGGTACAGTGTAAGCTGACAAGTTCATGTCAGGACTACTGGAGACTTGTTTAGACCAAATTTTCTTGGTGTATTCTCTGAAGTAATTGATTTTTGGGTGAGAACAGGAATGATGTTATTCAATTGAAAAGGCCTAACATGAAGATTTTTGAACCAGCAAGGAGTAAAGTTTTGGAAAAGACAAGATGTCCATTTAAACAAGGGAAAGAATAAACAGGTGGGGTTTGGGGGGTTGTTAGGAAGAGCTTGATGTATGTCAGCTTTTAAAACCCATAAAAACTAGCTGTTAAGAGAAATGTGGTTTGGGGTGGATTTTTTGTTTGTTTGTTTTTTTCTCTCTTTGTTTTTTGGTTTTGCTTTGGTATAGATTTAGCGGCATCATTTTAGACCTCATATGTGGAACTGAGCTTTTTCAGTCAAGTTTCCAACCTTCTAAAAGCCATCAATATTTCAGAAGCACAAGAAAGTTGGTTTACAAACTGTTGGGTTGTATTAAATAATATATCTATACTTGTGAAGAAAACAAAAAATCAATGGTTACTGCAAGATTAGCTCTGAAAGAATCCTAAAGAAATGTCAGCAGCTCTTTTCTGGTCTCTTTCTATTGTGCCCATCAAATGTTTGAAATTTTTTTCAATATTGGCTTTTACTTTGTGATAAACTTTATGCTGAACATTCTTGGGGGAGCCTAAATTCATTTATTTGATCCTCAAGAGTGAGTTTACAGAGATCTTTAAGTGTTTCTCTGAGAAGTGGCAGTGAAATGATGGGCAATGAAATGTCCTGCCCTGTCCATGTGAAAATCCCAACTTTTCCTTCTCACTGCCCCTATTTGAGCCAGGGCTGGTTCCAGGGGTTGTGTGTAGATTTTGGTGCTCAAACTTCCTACCTCAAGTGGCCAAAAGGTTAAGAAATAAACACAAACAAATTAAAACTGATTTTGGTCCAAACCACCAACAGTTTGATGAGAGAACTGGAAAAATTTTGGGGGTATGTGGTGATTATTTCCTTTTTTGATACTACAATTATTATTTCCTTTCCTGATGACCTGTTTTAGATGGTATTACACCTAAAAAATAGAGATTACAGCAGAAAGAATGGCCAACACTGAGCATATCATTGAATAATCTATTCAGTTCAGAAATATTGTTAAACCTGACCTTTGGGGTTTTGAGAGATGTAACAATTCCCACTGATGATCCTTTTGGGTCCCTTCCAGCTCAGGATATTCTAGGGTTTTATGATAATAGATGCACTTTTGAAAATAAAACCAGTTTACAAATAAGCAGTGATTACCCTCTGTGTCTATCTGTATCTATAGTCAGCATTACATCCTGGTTATCTGTGGACTTTTATGTGGAACCAATCCCAGTTTGCAGTGTGGAGGTGCTGGAGCTGCACTGGGAGTGAGCTCTCAGTGTAACACTCACAGTGTGTAAAACACCAAGCACTGCTTGTGAGGTCCAAGGACATCCCAACCTTGTTCCAGGAGAGAACAGATCCGGTGGGATCCCTAAAAGTAATAGCTGCCAGAATTTAATACACCGACATCTCCTAGTGGTGCATTAAATTAACTCCTTCTGCAATTAATTTGATACCAGTTTCTAAACCTGCCCAGCCCTGGCTGTCCAGGTAGCAGAGTCCCCATCCCTGGAAGTGTCCAAAAACCTCTGGATGTGGCACTTGGGGACACGGGTTGGTGGTGACCATGGTGGTGCTGGGTCATGGCTGGACTCGATGATCCTCAAGATCTTTTCCAACCTCAACAGTTCTGTTCCCTTTAGCAGCTTCCCAGTTTATTGCCCCAGATTCCCTGTTTATGCTTCCAGCTGGTGAATCCAGTTGCAAATGGACTGGGGAAAGGTCAGGAATGGGAGGGAGCAGCTGCTTTTGGGGGAAGGTGGAAAACAGCAACTCCATAAGCTGCCAGAATTAGTTAAATCTCCACCTTCAGCCTTAACACCCACAACCACCTTCCTGCCCTGGGAATTTGAAGAAGCAATGCTGAAGTTGTGGTGCTTTGCTGCCCTTTCGTTCCTGATCCCAGCATGGAGAATGGAGCTGACATAAACGGGGAGTATCCAAATGATTTGTAAGTATCTGGGCTAATGAATGTGTTAGAGCTCTGTCAATATTTGCAGCCAGGGCTGGGGAATCAGCGTGGGTAATGCATGCAGGAGATGTAATTTTCAATTTACTTATCAATGTAAACATTCATTTAAAGCTGAAGCTAAGCCTGGTTTACAGAACTTAGCTTGCTGGGAAAGCAGGGATATTTATAATTTACATTTTCCAAGGGAGGGCTGCTCACAGGTACCCAAACCAGGGGTATTTTGGTGTTCTGCTGTGCAAAATTCAGTTCTTTCCTAAACACCAAAACAGATTCTTGCATCCCATGGAAGATGACTTGATGTGTTATTCCAAGTATATTTTCCCATGTATATTGTGTGGTTTTTTTCCCTGAGAACACAAGGAAGTCTTTCCCAAAACAAATCTTTTCGTCTCTTTCTGTTTTTCCCCATTATTGTTGAGCAGATCATAATCTCATCCATAATGGATGTAGGACTGAAAAATTCCAGGGAGTTCACATTTACCAGCGTTGCCGAGAGAAGGAATTCTCTCCTGAAGATCCAGCTTTAATATAAAAGAGGAATAGCTGATATTACCATGTTCAGATACAAAAACTGATAATGGAGCCCTGCTGATGTTTAATATCAGCTGGATTCCATAGGCCTTGTGTAAGGATAATTTTTGTAGGTTAGATGTGTGGTTCTGTGATGAGGAGCTGGAATAATTACATCCCTCAAAAATCCACTGCCCTGGAACTGCATGCCAGGAAAATACCTCTCTGATAGATTTCTCTTCAATTGTAATCAAATTGAAGGAATTTGATATTTTTGGGATATGATTAAAACATAACCAAATGAGGCAAAGGAGCTCAGTTTATCCCAGAGTTATTGATGCAGCGGAGCACAAGGGTTTGCACATAACTGCTTAAATCAACAATTTTGCTTTGTATCTCAGAATATTAACATTCTCCCAGGGAAAGGAAACAATTGATCCCATCAAAACTTGTTCTTGTTTGACGCCACTTTTTGAAGTGTTTCAGGTCGGCCCTAGCAGGAGGAGGTAAATTATCTCCTGTCTGCACAGTGCAGGCACCACCCACCACTTGTTCCTTGGTGAATTCCCCATGGATGTTGTCTTATGGAAATAACTGGAATGCTGGTGTTCTGCTGAATCCAGCCCTGGTGGAATTTTACTCCAGGCCATTGCACCAAAATCTGCTGGAAATTTCTCCCCCCAGCCTCTCTGGGCAGGTGGAATTGATGGAGTTGGTGCAGCAGCAGGAATGGAATGAAGGCTCTGGCATCTGTGGGGGAATTGTGAGCAAAAAAACCCCACAGAGAGAGGGGAGGGAGGGAAATAACCTTAATTTTGAGAGTTTGGCATTAACTGGGAAGCAGAGGGCTTGAGTGAGGAGGAGAGCAGTGCTGTGAGAGCAGCAGGAGAGCCGGGGGACAAAGCCCATGCAGGGACCAGCTGTGCACTGAGGCACTTTAGGAGGCAAAGAGGCATCCCTGGAACATCTGTGCAGCACAGAACCCACAGTGGGAAGGAGCTGCCGGGGAATCCAGGCTCAGGCACCACTTGGGGTTAAACAGCTGCTCCTGTCGGAGCCCTTTTTCTGTGCATTTCTCTGAAGGAGGGAGTGAGGCAGAGGGGAAGGAGCTGAGTGCCAGGTGGGAGACTTCTGGCACAAGGAATGTCTGTGAGAGTGACAGGGCTGCAGCAGAGATCCCTTACAGACCATGTGGCACCAAGCCTGAGGTTCTTGCCGTAGGATTTGTAGCAGGTTTTGGGAAACATTCTGGAAATGTGCTCTGCAGTGTGCCTGCTGCTCATCCAACCTAAGAAATCCATTTCCTTCCACAGCCCCTTGCAAACAGCCAGGGATGGCTCCCCTTTGCTCCTTCATCAAAGCTGGAAGAGGTCACTGGTTCCCACCATCAGATGTGAGGCATTCCCTTGATCTTCAAATCCCTTCCCTCGGTTAGATTCCAGTAAACGTGGCTGAGAGGTTCCCAGCTTGATTTTAGGAGCAGATCAGGGGCTTGCTCCCTGCTGCTGTTTGATCAGCAAGTCCCCAGCCATTTTTCCGAGCTCTGGGGCCACAAGTAGCTGAGGCTTTGTAGTTTCAACAGCACCTTTAGTGCAGGGACACTGAACCTCCTCAGAGCTTTGAAGTACCCAGAGCCACAGCCCAGCCCCATATCTCAGCACTGAGGTGACATCAGGAAGGGCCCAACACCCTCAAAAACAGAGCCCTCCAGGTGTCAGGTGCCCTCATTCACAGTTCTGGGTACACTGTGAGTCTCAGCTGCTCAGATCCTTTCCATCCAGGATAAATGAAATACACCACGTTTGTTTGGAGCAGACAGGGACGTGATGGTAGCTCAGGTGGTGCTGCCTGTGGGGCAGGACTGTTTGAAAGACTGCCTTTCCTATATCCAATTCTCCCTTTGCTCCCTGCTGGCACACAGCTATCCTGTCACAAGGCCATTAACACCTCCAAGTGCTTATTTATTCTGGCATTTCCGCAGGCTCTGGCAGGCTCAGCATGGGATGGGCCAGCCTGGGTTTGTTGTTTTCTTTCCTAGGCAGGTTTGGTGTTTGCATGAATGGCGTGGGTTTCATCCTTTAATGTTATCCCCTGTGTTTGACAGAGAGGCAGAAAATCCTTTTTGTCACCCTCCAATTCTCACCTGTGCAGGTGCCACTTGTGGTGTTCATAGTGCCAGAGCAGGAAAAGTTTCCATGGAAAAACCCTGCTGGGTTTTTGTTTTTGGAGTGGAGCTGGGTGGTGCCTCTGGAGGAGGAAAGCCGCGCTCATCAGATCACTGTGATGGCATTTGATTCCTCCTGGGTTTACATAGTGACTTCCTCCATTTGCTCCTGCTGGATGAGTCAGGAATGCAGAGCCCTGAGCTGCTGCAGTGTCCGTGTTCTGTCCTGCCTCGCTGCATCAGCTGCTCCCTGCCCAGCTCCTGCCTTCCCTCCCCATCAATTTTGAATTCACATTCCATACATTCACAGGCTGAGAGGCAGGGTGTGGGACTCTCCCAGGAAAAAAGAGCTTCTTCTGCTCTTTCCCAATGAAAAAGCACCCAATTCATGCCTCAGAAAATCTTCCATCTTTCTGTGAGAGCTTCAGGTGCCCACTCTGAGGATTGGAAGTGGTTTCTAAGCCACCAAGGTGGGCTTGGGAAGGGCTGGGTTTTGTATCCTTTTGGGAAAAAACTCAGTTTCTCAGACACCCTTCCAGCACTCAGGAACTTTCCCTGAGAGCACCAGACACCCAAACTCCATTCTGGGGATTGAAAGTGGTTTCTGAGCCACCCAGCTGGGCTTGGGAAGGGCCATTCTCTGTCCCTGTTTGCTGTGAAGGCCAGGGCTGTGTCTGCAGTAATTTCCTAGGAGGGGAAGGGTCCCGTGTCATTTCCAGGAGGGAAATCATCTCATGTCTGCAGGGGCAGGGGAGGTTTCCCAGGAAGGGAAAGTGTCCTGTTTTGTTTCCCAGGAGTTGTTTCACAGGAGTGACAGGGTCCCAAGTTGTTTTCCAGAAGGGAAAGGGTCCCATTTTGTTTCCCAGGAGGGAAATGGTCCCGTGTTGTTTCCCAGGAAGGGAAAGGGTCCTGTGCCAGTTCCAGCTGGTCCTGGCTGCAGGATGTGCATTAAAGTGACTGGGATCAGGGACACAACCCTGTGCTTCTCCCAGCTGGGAGGAATTTAGGGATTCTATCTGTGATAGAGCAGAGGATGAATCTTTTCCTCACTGCAACCCAAATTTTCCAACTGGGAATAGTAGCCACCGTGTCTGGGTTTGCTTTGCCACTGAGGGATCCCTGAAACTGGGGCCAGGTCCTTTATCAGGCAGGGGATTCTGCTCTTTTCTGGATCCTGGAGAAGTTTTGAAGATTCCTCACCGCTTCAGAGAGAAAACATTGCTGTGTTCTCCTGTTCTAATTGTATGGGCAGGAGGGGAATAAGAAATCAGCTCTTTCAGATTTGTTAATTTTCAGAAGATATTAAGCCATTACGGTTTAATTTTGGTTAAGAGCTGTTCCATTATGGATGCAGGGAGGAAGCCATCTCTGATGACCCTTGGGACATGCCAGAGTGCTTTAAGATCAGTTTGGGCAGTCAGAGATGTGTGAGTAATAAAACGTCTGCTCCAGGAAGGGCCATGCCCACCCTTGGCAGGGGAATCTGGCAAGAAGCTCCTCCACAGCTTTGCTGCTCCTTCCCATCCCTCTGCCTCCTTCAGGGCCCTCTCCATCTTTTTCTTTCCATCTCTCCTCTGATTTTTTTTTCCCTTTCTTTTCCAGCAAGCCTCCGAAGTTAAGGCACCACAAGATGCAACATGACATAATCAATAGAGAAACTTTCCAAGCTTGCCAAGGCTTGAGATTTTTTTTTCCCTTTTTTTTTTTTTTTTTTTTTTTTTTTTTGAAGTGTCTTGCTATCTGTCAGCATGTGCTAATTGAGCCTACACGCCCATATGGCACCTGCTCACTGGAGGGAAGCATTTCCATAGCCCTGGAGAGCACAAAGAGCGCTTGAGAGGGAAGCATTTGCCTGGGAATGTTGCATTCCTGGAAAACAAACTGGAGATGGTACCCACAGGGCTCAATTGGAGCCTTTGGTGTCATTGCTGTGCTGCTTATTACACTGACACTGGATGAGTTGTGCTAGGCTTGGCTTAAATTTAGAACTGTGGAAGGTTTTAGTTCTGAGGAAGGTGAGAAAAATGATGTAGGGGAGGTTTCTAATGAGCCCAAATGGGGCACCAGCTCTGTTAAACCTGAGGAATGGTGTCTGTGATGCCCAGACACCACTGGGAATGGCTCAGTAACAGATGCATCTACTCTAGCTGAGTTCAGCAGCTGAAATTTCACATTCCCAGCCTCCCTGGGGCTGTCTGACCAAAGGCTCAGCCAGGGTTCAAGAGCTCTCAGACCCTGAGAGGGCTGGGCTCCACTTTGGAATCCAGGGGGCATCCAGGTGCTCCCTCCCGTCCACAGATGGGCAAACAGGAGAAGGGTCTGCCTGAGCCATGCATGGAGGGGAAGCATAAAAAAAATACCAGTCATGAGTTTTGCCCTGCAAAGGAAACAAAACACACTCTGATGTTCTGAGGGGCTGGGGACGCTGGAGTTCTGTCAGTCTGGTCACCAGCTTGGGTAGATGTGGCAAGAGGCCCAGGGGCTGTGAAATACCTACAAATGTGTGAATATGGGTGATGCAGAGCTGGAGGGCACTGCAGGAAACACGTGGAATTGCAGGCTGGCAGCTAAAGGTTTGGGATCGGTGGGGTTGGCACAAAGCCCTCCTGCTCCCCCTGAAACCCCTGGTCAGTCCCAGAAATGCAAGAGCAGAACCCAAAGAAAGGGAACTGGGCTGTTTCTGCCTGTGGTTCTGTACAAACCATAATTCCAGGGCTTTGGGATTTCTGAGGTGTGCAGAGATGTTAAACAGCTCAGCTGTATACCCAGAGTCTTCAGGCATGTTTTTTTTTAGGAATGGTGATAACACAACCATGCAGATTTGACTCTCAAATCAGTAGGCTGCCCTCAAATGGAGAGATGAGTCTGGGCCTAGGTCTTTTCTCAGTCCTTTTGCTGTCCTGAGCATTCCTTGGTGTTCACTGAGTGGTACAGGAATTATAAACAGGAATTTCTGTGCTTTGGGTGGATCAAACTGTGCCTTCCATCCCCTCCCATCCCTCAGGGCTGTTTTGCTGCAGAAATGGCACTGATTAAAGTCTGTGTGACTCTGTGCTTGTGTTTGATGCTGTACCTGGAAAGAGGAGGGATTGTCCACCAAAAAGCTCTGAGGTTTTATTGGTTAAGCATAATGGAATCGCTGTGTTTGCTGAGACCCCACACCTGTCTGAGTTTTGATGCTGACCAGGGCCACAACCAGCAGGTGAAATGAAATTCTCCCTCCCACACAGCAGAGCTCTGTGACCAGCCTGAGAGCAGCTAAAGGCCCACAGGCTAAGGCTTGATAAAGTGATTTTATGATCACTCAAAATCCATTTAGTTTTCCCATGTCCCTTTTTGGTTTTGCCTGCTTGCTGTCTGTAAGGGCAAGCTCTGCACTTGTAGCTCTTGTTCAAAATGAATTTAGGCTGGTTTTCAGTACCTCACAACCGTTATTGAGTGGTTGGTTGGGAATTTTAGGCAAGTTTTCCTACAGAAACTGGGGTTTGCTGGAATCCAGTACTTTCTGGAGTATTTGTACCACTCGATGCAAAAACAGAGACCCAAAAAAGCAGCTGATAAGAAGTCCCGGCACATTTGTGTGTGAAAGAGAGGCTGATAACATTCACCCACCTCTCTGCAGTAGATTGTCACAAGAATTGTCATCTGAGAATCTGTTGCTCCTCGTGTTGCAGTACTGAGGGGCTTTGTCACTCCTGTGACACCAACGTGATCACCCTTGGTCACTGGGAGGGGAGGGTGGAAACATCCATGTGCACATTTTGGGATTTGTTTCCCTCCAGGGACTGGTCCTGCCAAAGGCTCTGGGCATTGGAGTTGCCTCCTGAAGGGGCTTTAGGACACACAGGAATGTTGGGGCCAGTGATGCCTTAGGATTTTAGCTTTTATATTTTCCATGTATTTGTAATCCTGCTGTTCTTTAGTGTGTAACTCTAAACTCCATACACAGTGTGAGCTGCTGCTTTCCCATTTTGGTCAGTCACAACAATTCCTCTCCAGGACTGGCAATCAAGGACACCTCACTGTCTCAGGGCCCAAGAGATGGAAACAAAAATGAGTTGGGGGGCAGCAAACTTGGGGTAAATGACTTCATTACCTGAAGCTGTAATTGGGAGATTAACCTCAATATGGAAATGGATTAAACTTACAAAAGTGTGAAAACCCGTGACCCATTGTCCATTTTTGGATGTAGCCCCTGGGTGCAGCCCCTGTGTGCCCAAAGTGTACCTGAAGGCCCTTCAATAAATATCACTGCTTTTTATTCTCTTATTTTTACCTGGCCTCTGTTTATACGTAGTCCCAAAAGGCATCACACCAAGACGTGGGAAGTAATGGCTTCAGCCTGACTCCAGCTCCAGAGACCTTGTGCTGCCATCTTCTCTGAAGGATAACCAGCTGCTGTTAGCTTTTCCCTTCATTTGGGAGAGCTGCATCTCTGAGGGACCCAAGTCTGTGGATCATGGGTCTCAATTAAAAGAAAAAAAAGGAGGGTTTTGTATAGAAAAGCAAATCTCTTCCTGAAGCTGATGGGTATTTCAATGATTATTATTCCCACAAGCTCTGGGAGCAATCCTTGCTTCCTTCTGCAACGATGAGGATTCTCTTCAGTCTGGTATAAACTCAAACTTTGCTCTGCCCCCTCACCTGGCTGAAGAACAAAGAGTTCCCCAAAGCCCTGCCTCTGACTTCTTCCCCAGCTTGTTTCTTTCTGAAGAAGCCCAGTCTGTTCTAAATATGCTCTGGATGCCCTTGGGCTGGTTTAATCCCTATAAATTCCCCCCAAATCAGCCTGATTTGATGGGATGCACCCTGTGCTCTGGAGTGGGTTCCAAGGAGGGCATAAGGAGCTCTATTTCAAGCTGTAGATGAGCTTGGTCTGTGGGACCAGCTGGGACAGACTTGAGGCAGCAGCAGAACTGATTATCTTCCCTTGGAGAAAGAGCTTTCCCTTGGAAAATGGTGCTGATGTGATGTTTCCAGGTGGTGGTGGCTGAGGGAAACCCCCAGGACAAAGCAGGCCTCACTCCATATTGGTGACCTAAAACTGAGCTCAGTTCCATCTGTGAAATTGGGTTGGTTTAAGCATCCCAGCTTTTTCCCCATTTTATGCAGCATTATTGCACCTTTCAGCTGCTGTAGTGCCAGTTTTAGCCAGGATAAATATCCAGGGAGGTTTTGATCCAAGGAGGGATGTGGATTATGGGACTGAGAGCTGGGATGAGCATGTAACTCCTCAAATTTCCTTTATGTGTGTATCCTGCAAGGGCTGCCCACCCTGGAATTTCCTTTGGAGCTGGAGTGGGGATTCATTGCAACTGCCATGGGCTCGGGGTGGGAATTCTTCAGTGCAAAACAGAGGGGCTGAGCACGGCTGAGCCTTCAGGAACATTTCCTACCCCTGACAGGGCACATCCCGCTGTGGAAGGGCCACAATTAATGGGGTAGGAGACAGCTGGAGTGCAGAGATGTCAGGAAAATCAATAAATAAACCCCAACCTAGGGAAGTTGGCTTTGCTGGCTGGAGTTTGTTTGAGAAAGGAAGTGCTGGTGACCAGATGTGTGTGGGAGCAGGGAGGAGGTGCTGTGGGTTTGCAGAGCTGGTGGCAAACACAGAGTGGGCATAAATTGGATTAGAGCAGCTTGGATGGCTCGGTGCAGCAGTGGGTGTTCGCCTGCGGATCCAGCCTGGCAGGGCTGCTCTGGGAATATCCCGGGATTTGAGATGGAGGCACTGGGACTGAGGGAGTTCAGCAGTGTCTGTGCTTCAGCTGGGGCCTGTCTGCTTACACAACAGGCTGAGGGGCTGGGATTGCAGCAGAGATGTTTTCCTGCCTGTTTTTCTGTGTGGGTGGAACTTGGTAGACAGGAATCCTCAGGTGGGGAAGGGGAAAGAGTGCCTGGGGCAGAGGGAATGTGCTAAACTCGGCACTAACACGGAACCGAGGCCTCAGCCTGGCTATAAATTGCCACCTTGCAAGGCAATTTTGGCTTTTGCTGTGTTCTCACTTGTGATAAATTTGCTGGGAACTGGAGGTGTTTCGCCTCAGATGCCTTGAACTGTTCCCTGAGTCTTTCCCAGGGCTTGGAGAGGGAATTTGTCTGTTTCCTGTGCACACACTGCACATCCTTAGAGACCCAGGGAGGTGTTTTCATTAGGAAAACCTGTTGGTGCAGAGGGTTTTTCTCTCAGAAACAAAGCATTCAGGGAAGTGGAGTGTTTATGGCTTGGAAATGGCTCTTGGCAAGAGGTGGAGTGTGAGGCAGGAGGTGAAAGCTGAAGCTGTCGGTGTTCATTCTCCTGGCCTGGGGAAGAGCCCAGTGCCCAGTTCCTGTCCTGCCCCATTCCCAGATCCCAGGAAACCATCCTGGGTACCAAACAGACCAGACAGAGTTATCCTCACTGAGCTTGTTCTGTATTTACGGAACAAGCATTTTTCTGGATTTATTTATTCAGCATCAGTTTAGGAACAGGGTATTTCCTTGGGATAGCAGTGCTCCAGCTGAGCCTCCTTGCATCCTCCCAGGCAGGAGAGAATTCCAACTTCAATCTCATCCATCACTTCAAGTGTCTTCTCTAGAGCATCCTCTGGCTTGGGTTGTTGGGTTTTTTTAAAGCCCCTTTCAGAAGGTCTTGTTTTGTTCTATTGTGCCATGAAAACAAAGATGCCAAATCCTGATTTTCTCAGGGAATGTGACTTATTTTTCCTCAGGCAGCTGACAGGGAGGGTGCTGAGCACCCTGGGGAGCAGAGCTGACACCCTCCCTTGCCAGAGAGGCAGGCGTGCAGCTCCCTTGACAGCTCTGTTTGGATTTCAGCCTCTCCCCAAGGATGAGTGACTGTCCCAGTGTCACCTGATTGGAAGGCTCCTTGTGTGGCAGGGACATCTTCAACCTGACCATGTTGCTCAGAGCTCCATCCATCCTTTTCCAGGGGTGGGGCATCAACCCCAGGCATCAACCCTCTCTTCAGTTGCTGTCTTGTTTTAAAATGCTGGGCTGGAAAATTGTTCATGAATATATTCAGGAGGAGAGGAGATGTCCCAGCTCTCCAAACTGAAGCCTTTAACTCAGCCTTTAACCCTCTGTGGTGAGGGAAGGGACATGGCTTTAAATTGATTTTAATGACTGCTGGAGAGGATTTGATTCCAATTGGCGATGTTTCTTGGTAATTTGGTGAATCCAAAGAAATAGAATGAGGCTCAGGTCTTTGTTGCCTTCTGGTGGGTGACACCAGTGCTCTAGGGGTGAGTAAAAATGCTCCTCAACTGCTCTGAGCTGGTGCCAAGTGTGAGGAGCAGAGAGGGAATGGGCCAGCACAGAACTGTGGAATGGGTTGGGTTGGGTTGGGTTGGGTTGGGTTGGGTTGGGTTGGGTTGGGTTGGGTTGGGTTGGGTTGGGTTGGGTTGGGTTAGAGGGAGCTCCAGGCCCATCCCATTCACACCTGTCATGGAGAGGGACACGTTCCCTGGATCAGGGTCCTCATCTCCACATCCTGTGCCCAGAGCAGTGTCTGGCTCCTGTCTGAGGGTTCCCAGTTGTGGCAGCATGCTCTGGCCCTAGCTCTGAGCACACACACAGGCGAGCAGCTCTCTCTGGGCTCAGTTTCCTCCTCCAAATGCTCTTTGTAGCCTTTGGGCAGAACAGTCACCAGTGAACAAGCAGGAAAAATCCCCTTCTGAAACCTTATGGAACTGGGCAGAGAGCTGGAACCAGTGGAAGTGATGAGCTGATGCAACAACAACCCTCCCAGCAACAGCTTCTCATGGCATTATTCAAATATTTAAAAATTCAATTTCCACAGCAGGAATTGCCAGTGCAAGCAGAAGATTTCCATGCTGAGTTTAACAGAGCTTGAGTTAGTCCAAGCATGGAGGTTCTGCTTTAGGAATCTACAATTTGTAGGTAAAAGAGGGGGATCTGGTAAACCAGAGACTTTAAATCACATCAGCACATAAATGCCAGCATTAATAACATTCTGAATTGTATTTTTTATTTTCCAAAAGGTCACTGACTTTGAACAAACCTTAAGGAGTCAGACAATCTTTGTTTGGTGATGTGCTGATAGCAGAAGCTAGGGACACTGGAGCCTGGGAGGAATTTTAATTGACAAAATCCCAGAGTTTTGTCGGCAATAGCATGCGAAAACGGCGGGAAGGGTTTATTTTATTCACCCAAAATACAGAAGAGGTGATTTTGGGTGAATAAAGTCTGTGTGGCCTGCTAGGAAGGGACAAATACAACAGCTCGGCCCTCCCAGCTCAGGAGGCCAGGAGAAGCAGAAGGGTTTATCCTTAATTGTGCCTCAAATTATGGATTTCTGTCCATGATTCAGACTGAGACTGGGATGGAGCTCAGGATCGAGGTGTTGGAAATCAGGGTGGAACTGGGAACAAATGGAAAGGCTGGGAGAACTGGTAATGTTCAGCCTGGAAAAGAGATGTGGAGTGATCAAATTGTGGGACCTTCAGGACCTGAAGGTACAGGAAGGATGGAGAGAGACTTTGGACAGGGCATGGAGGACCAGGACAAGGGGGAACGAAATCCCCTGCCAGGGGGCAGGGCAGGATGGGATATTGGGAAGGAGTTCCTTCCTGTGAGGGTGTGAGGGACTGAGATGAAATTCCCAGAGCAGCTGTGGCTGCCCCTGGATGCCTGGAAGAGCCCAAGGCCAGGCTGGAGCCACCTGGGGCACTGGAAGGGGACCCTGCCCACGGCAGGGGTGGCACTGCATGAGCTTTAAGGTCCCTCCTAAACCAAACCAAACCAAACCAAACCAAACCAAACCAAACCAAACCAAACCAAACCAAACCAAACCA
>JAGMWU010000029.1:581453-597139 GCA_018697195.1 Certhia americana
CAAACCAAACCAAACCAAACCAAACCAAACCAAACCAAACCAAACCAGACCTCCATGACTTCCCTTTGGTTCTCCAATTCCCGTCCCCACCACCACTTCCCTGTGTGCTCCCAGCTGCTTTGGAAGTTCAGCTGTCAGGAATTGTCCCTCAAATCCCTAAAATCTCGTTGGGAGGCAGCAGCAGCTCTGGACATGTCAGGAGCATCGGCTGGAGGTCAGGAAGAGGGAGGAGCTGGGCAGGGATGTGGGATCCTGGGATCTGCCGAGCAGGTGGAGACTCCGAACAGCTTCTCCTTCACAAAGTTTGTTTTTTTTCTGAGAAATTAAATATATCTCCATCTCAAACAGTAATTTGGGGTTGGATATTTTAGTTTTCCAGAGGATACCAGGTCCTGATGGCAGAACGGGGCAAAGCTGAACTTGGCTTTTAACGGTGGGAAGGAAAAAAAAGCACAACTCAAATGTTTGGCTGCTTTATTTCGTGTTTTCTGGGGAAAGGTGGGAACCTGTTTGGGATCTGCAGAGGAAATCTCAAAGTAAAGGTGGTAGGTTTAGAAAATAATTTCATTTCTAGGGCTTACTTGAGGCGAGACATTCATAAATCTGAGAACTGGTGCCCAGGTCCCTGTGGAGCTTCCCCACACTTTGTCTTGAGCCTTTTCAGGAGTGGCAGAGATTTTCTCAATATATTTGGGGAGCAAAAAAGGAAAATATTTATTTTTATGCTTTTTTCTCATCTATTGGTTTAAAATATTTACTTCTATACACACTCAGCATTAGAAAGTCCACTGAGTAACCCAAGCAACGGAGATGAAAACCTCTGCAAGAGGCTGTGCACAAACTGATTAAATTGGGCTCCAAAATCTGCTCTGAAGTCAGGGCAATGTTAGTCAGCAACAGAACTGAATGAGGGAAAAGATAAACACACACTTGGTTTTCCAGCACTTTCAGAACAGCCCCCACAGTTTCTTTGCTTCAAAGAATTGATTTTTATTTTCACGTAGATATTTTTAAATGTTTTTAACACTTTTTTTAAGCGTGACAATAAAGATATTTGAATGATTCAAATTGAAATGTATCATTTCAAAACAGAATCATGGAATCCTTTAGGCTGGAAAAGGCCTTTAAGGCCAAGTCCAACCATATTTCTGTTGCTGTGTCATGCTTAACTTCATCTAATGTAAAAAATTTAATTCAATATTTAAAAATTAAAAAGAACTTAAAGAAGAAACTCTGGGATATCTCAATTGCACATGTCCAAATAAAATATTTTATAGTGGTTTCCTCCAACCTCTTCACCCCCAAAAATCGTACTACTGCAGCAAGTGTCACTTTAACTACTGACAACTGTATTTTAGTCCCCATTTGGCCCTTCTTTCCCCAAAATTCCTGCACCCAAAAGGCCTGGAGGGAAATTCTGCTGGAGTATTTTGAGGTGGATAACGCATCCTGATCTCTTAAATAGTAATTTAAAATTGAGGGGGAAACTCCTTTTCTTGCTATAGGAGTCTCTCTCACCATTCCCATCCCTGTGCAGTTGTCTCCAGCTCACCTGTGGGAATGCTGCCACACCTGGGACAGGTTCCTGAGGAATGGACGCTTTGAGAGAAAGTCCTGCATCATCTCCATCCTCTCCCATGGATGCAGGGAGCTGTTTCCTTCCTCTCCATTGCTCCAGCGAAACCCACTGATGGAAAAAGGCAGCCCCCAGGAAAGCTCTGGAATGGTACCAGTTAACTGCCAGTTGTTGTTTTCTGCTGGAATTAACAAACAGGGCCCTTGGCTTCCCAAAAACGCACCGTGAGAACTGCAAACCTTCTCTGCTTTTTATTGCTGATTTAAAACCTTGCGAAGTGTTTCTTGTTTGTTCTGCTGGGATGGTTCAGCCTGGAGGGTTGGGGTGACCGAATTGTGACCTTCCAGTGCTAGAAGGAACCTATAGGCAACATGGAGAGAGAGGATTTCCAAGGGATGGAGGGACAGGACACAGGGAATGGTTTGAAACTGACTGAGAGCAGGGTTTGGATGGGATATCAGGAAGGAATTCCTCCCTGTGAGGGTGGGGAGGGGCTGGAATGGAATTCCCAGAGGAGCTGTGGCTGCCCCTGGATCCCTGGAATGTCCAAGGCCATGCTGGACAGGGCTTGGAACATCCTGGGATAGTGGGAGGTGTCCCTGCCCATGGCAGGGGGTGACACTGGGTGAGCTTTAAGGTCCTTCCAACACAACCCATTCCATAATCCCATAAAAATATCTTCTTCTGGAGTGACCACGTGGTGATGGCAGTGCAGGGCTTCTTCCCTTCTTCACCCAAACCTTTGGGATCCTGTTTATAGTTACAAATTTCCATAATTTCTGCTGGAAGTCAATATTCCATCCAACCCTCCAGTCCTGCTCTTCAGAGGTCCCAGCTGCAGCTCCAACAATCCTGGGCATGTTGGCAACTTCACTCCTGTCACCTCCAGCTCTGGGAATGCTGCAGCCAGAAAGAAGAATAAATCTAGTAATGCACAAGCAGGGAAACTGGTGCCAGTTAACAGCAGCTAAATTCAACTGAGGGAAAACCAAATCCTCTTTGGGGGTGAGCTGGGTTACATCAGTGTCTGCTATAAATTAGGGATTGATTGTGCTGCGTTTAGGGTTGTACCAATTCTCAGTGGTTTTGGTGTCCCTTTGTGCAAGGGATTAAATGAATTAATAGGTAAAATGCTTGGGTTTTGTTGACCTCATATCTGCTCCTGGAAGAAGTGGCAAGCTGGAAATGGAGAGGGGGGGTCCTACTCTGTGTTGGGATGAACTTTGGGGAACTTTGAACTGCATTGGGACGAGCTTAGAGTTTGGACTCTGTAGTTACTAACTGCCTGCAAACGGCCTTGATTTGAGAATGAATTTCTGTTCCATTTCTTCATTTAGAGATGAAATCCTGGTGCAGAGCCCCCCATTCCTTAGACACGTTTCAGCTCATTTAGAGATGAAATCCTGGTGCAGAGCCCCCCATTCCTCAGACACGTTTCAGCTCATTTAGAGATGAAATCCTGGTGCAGAGCCCCCCGTTCCTCAGACACGTTTTAGCAGTGACCTTTTCCAGCAGCACTCGTTCCCTGAGCGCCGTTCGTGTTGCGTGTCCTCTCCGTGTCCATGGCGATGGAGAGACCCCAGAGCTGTATCAGGCAGAGAGGAGATGCTGATCAGATACCACTTTCCATATGGCCACTTATTCTTACTTTTCCCACTGGATTTAAACATGCAGACCACGGAAAAATCCTGTTCCTCCTCTCTGTGTATGTCCAGTAGCTGCTGTCACTGGGCTGTGTGTTCTGAACTGGGTTCAGCTTGATTTTAAACACCCCTTCTCCCAGTTCTGGGGGCTCGTTTTGCCAAATTGCTTCTTGTGCTGCATTTTGCATTTTGTCCTTGCCCAACACCGTCAGAAATATTTGGGGCCACCCTGCTGAGCTCTGCTGAAAACCTGGGCTTTGTCTTCTCTCACATCACTCGTGCTCACACAGCTCTGAAAGCAGGTGATGCCTTAGGATTTTAGTTTTTATGTTTTCCATGTATTTGAAATCCTGCAATTCTTTAGTGTATAACTCTAAACTCCATACACAGTGTGAGCTGCTGCTTTCCCATTTTGGTCAGACACAACAATTCCTCTCCAGGCCTGGCAATCAAGGACACCTCACTGTCTCAGGGACCAAGAGCTGTAAACAAAAATGAGTTGGGGGGCAGCAAACTTGGGGTAAATGACTTCATTTCCTGAAGCTGTAATTGGGAGATTAACCCCCAATATGCAAATGGACCAAACTTACAAAAGTGTGAAAACCTGTGACCCATTGTCCATTTTTGGGTGTAGCCTCTGGGAGCTTTGTCTGCTCAAAATTTACCTGAAGGCCCTTCAATAACAACTGCTTTTTATTCTCTTAATTTTGTCTGGCCTCTGTTTATAGGTAGTCCCAAAAGGCATCACAGCTATTAAAGAAAATATGTTCCCCGTATCCCAGCAGCCTTAAAACTCCCATTAGCTCCAGGGATGAACACATCTCTCACTTTCCAGGAGCTCAGGGAAGCTATTGTGGGGTTGGTTTTGACACAGCAGTAAAAGACTCTGTCTTGTCTTGACAAGATCATTTTTGGTCTTTGTTTTCCCACACTTTCACATTATCACAGGACCAACAGGGTGCTGCTGCTGATACGCAATTTTATTTTCATTTTTTTTTTCCTTTAAATTATACTTTAAAGGTGGTAGGAGCTGAAGCATCCTTGGAACTTAATTCCTTTGGAATTAATTTGGAAGTTCCTGAGCAACTTCAGTTAAAATTAACAAACATTGCAATTAATTTATCCCAGTTTCTCTGGGTAAGGATCCATTTCAGTGTTGGTTTATGATCATGCAGAGCTAAGGAGGACACAAATATGCAAGAAGGCAAATTTTTGGCACATTTTGGGGGTTTATGTGTAACTTGTGATGCTGAAATTGCTCTGTTTGAGACTCTTTGAGCCTTGGGGATCTGAGGATTTGAGCTGAGCCAGGGGAAAGACTGACGTGAGTGTGACGGAGGTGCCCAGTGGGAGCTTCTCTTTTAATGCTGGGCAGGCAGAGAGGAACAGGAAAAACGGGAGAGCAGGAACGTGACCCACTGGATTGCAGATATTCCCTACTCCTGCCTCACTGACCCACCAGCCTCTCCAAAATCGCTTTGTCCTCATCTCCTGGGAATGAAGAGCTTTACCCTCAGGAGGAGGGGGTTGGATGACCTTTATGGAAAACAGAGCCCAGGTTTTTAAAGCACTTTCTCTCATAATCTACAAGTTTTCTACAAGTGTGTCTAAAAACAAAGCCCCAGACTTCAACCCCTCAAAGAAATAACTTGGGAATTGCTGCACAGTTCAGAATCAATTTTTACATGCCTTTAAAATCCCCACCAAAACTCATCTTTATCCATTGTGTTATGTGGGATATGTAGATTGGGGAGCACCCTTAGTTTGGTTTGATTTAAAGGCTGGGGTTTTCAGGAAAGATCCTTTAGGTACCTGCACTTTATAAATCCACAGCGTAAATATTGTGGATGCAGAGTAACATTTTTCAAAACCATCTCTGAGTTTATTAAACACTCACGTTTTGTCAAATCCAAGGGGAATTCAGACAGTTTTGATTATTTGAGCCTTGAACTCTCCTATGCAACATTCTCTTGTGTAAATATGGGCAAACATCACATCCGTGGTTGTCGTTAGGTACAAATAGATTGAGTTCTGTGACTCTTTGACCTCCTGTAAGTTGAATTCTGACAGCCCCATGTCACCTCTTCAGCTGCCTCTGGGGCTGCTGTGGTAGCCTGGTGTTTTACAGCAATTTTAGTGTTGGGCACAGCCGTCCTGCAGTTGGAAATGCTGCACTTGGCTGATTCCTATCAGCAGCAAGGTTAATCCTCAGTCCCTGCTCCTCCTGGAATCCTTACAGCTTCGCTGCACCTAATAAGGTGTTGATAATGAAGGATCTGTTAATAGGGACAGTAATATCCCCTCTCATGCTCTTCCACCCTTTCCCAAACCCTTGGGGTCCTTCAGGCTTGTGACTGATGCAACAATGACACTTGAATGTAGCCCTTGGCACACAAGAAGTTAAACTCAAGCTGTGGCTGCTGCTGCTGCAGATGGTTTCACTCTTGGACAGAGTTGGGAAAGAGCAGGATTTCATCCCCTCCTGTGCTCAGCGTGGAGAGAGCTTCTGTCAGAGCCTGGGCAGCAGAGGCAGCAGCAGATGGGGTGAGTGGGACTCCTGGTCATGAATGAACCCTCCTCCTGCCTCCTCGTTTTCAGCATGGCTGACCATGGGCAGGGAAATAAATGCCTCACTCCAGCCAAGACAGAAGTTAAGCCTCTAAGTAGGTTCCTCTTGGATAAATCTGTATTTTTGCAGTGGCACAGAATTTTTATCTCCCCTGTTGCCTCTTCCTTCCCCTCCTGTTCTGGTATCACATTTTTCAACCCGTCTCTGTCATGCATCTGATCTCAGAGTTGTGCTGCAGATAGGAGCAGATTTCCACGCCAGGAATCAGTGCCTGGGGTTGTAATCCCTGCGTGTCAACCTGGGCTCCTTGTCACTTCCAGAGCAGCAGCTCTTGATCCTCCTCATCCGGAGCCTCACAGAAGTTCCTAGGAATCAAGTGTCTGCCAGCATTAACATTCCACAGAACTGCTGCCACATGAAAAGGGGAAAATGACCTCTTGCCTTCCCCAGAACCCTGAAAAGAAGGGACTGTTCCCAGGGCAGTAACACCAGTCCCAACATGGTAAAGCTGTGCCTTGCTAGGGGAAATTAATTCATCTTGATGTGTGAGCCCTTCAGCAGAGCTCATCTCTCTCACTCTGCAACCTGCTCGGAATTCTCAGGCTCTACAAGTTTGATGCTCCCGTGACCTGATTTCCAGAACTGCTGCCCATTTGCGATGCAGCTGGAGCTTCACAGAGGTTTGGGGAAAGCTGTGCCTCCGAGGCCATGTTCAGGCTCTGTAAATCCTGCCTGACCTTTTCCAAGTGACAAGGCCTCAGGCTCTGGCAGAGCCTGAAAGGAAGCACCAGGCGGAGAGCAGGGATTAGAGGGAAACAAGGCCTGCACTTGGCTTTTAGTGGCTTTTAGGTGCCTGGATGAATCATTTGCAGGTGGAAGGATAGGGAGAGTGAGTGAGTAAGTTTGTTCTAGAGATGGGGAATAATGCTCAGTCAGATTGAAGTCCACAGAAGTAGTTGATGAGTCACTTTGGGCACTCGGGATGCTTTTTGCTACATCCCAATCCAGCATCTTTGGCTTCCTTCGCAAGATCTACTTATTTCTATTTTGTTGGAGGTCATGTTTATGGGTTGTGCTGTCTTTTAGTCCCCACTTTCACTATTTATATGGAAAAGTTTTGCCTTTTCTTCAGGTCGTGGACTCCTAATTCAGTTGCAGTGGGTCTTGTACTAAAAGAAGTCACTGGAGCCCTTGGAATTTGAGTAACCACTTTTATCCTCCAATATTTCTTTCTCCCACTCATCTTTGTGAGCACTAATTTCTATCTCAGGGAGGTTAAGTTTTTTCTTGGACCTTTTCCTTAACCTCCTGACCTGCCTTACAAAACTGGGTGCTGTGCTGCTGTTCCAGGCACAATAAATGAAACAGAGCCGTGGGCCAGAAGAAGGGAGCTTTTCCTCCTGCTACAGCAGAGTGTTCAAAGACACCCACGCAAGGAGATGTGACTGTCTGACTTGGATGAAAAGGCCTGGAAAGGGGCCTTGAAGAGGCCACTACAGAGAGAACCTGAAAGTCGAGGTTCTGAGGGTTGTCACAGCTCGAAAGTCGCCACTTCAGAGGCGAGAGCATGACACACCCATGGGTAGGTTTTGTGTGGCTTTGTGCTCCTCCTCAGCCTTATCCCAATAAACTGTGGAGAGCCACAACAAGGAGAAACCTGCCTGACCTTGGAGGGCAGGAGATGCACACGGAGGATGCAATAATGAGGCTGACTCTGCTGTCAGATCCTTCTCATGAACCATGGGTGGGATGAGCCCTTGGGGCCGGTGAATAAGGATGGAGCAGTGCTGGAGCAAAGGTTGGGGAGTCTTGTGGTTTTATAGGACTTCTTTTTGTCTTCATCCAAAGTTCACAGGGGGCTTAAAGTTCTTTTATACCACAGAGGATGAATGTTGGATCTGAGGCATTGGCAGCCACTTGTTGAAACACTTGGGCAAATCATCTCCAACTCAACACAATGCAGAAGTCACTTGTAGCTGAATCAGCATGGGATTTCAGATCAAAAATAAGACAAGCAACATCCTCAAGATGAATTAAAGTAGAATTCGTCAGTTACAGGACAGTGGTGTTAATCTAAGGCTTAATTATCTTGGAATTGCCTCCAACTGTTCACTGCAGCAGCACCCAAAGAGGCCACAGTGATGCCTTAATCAGGGAGAAAAGGAGGGAGGTGGGTGGTGTTTATCTCCAGGCGTGGGTCACCTTGGCATGGCTCATCTTTGTGGAGACACAGCTGTTCAGCATTAATTTTATATTTAATGTTTGTGCAGCCAGTTGTGATTTAGCTCAGCTTTTACTTCTTGCTGATGGGTTCCTTGAAGCTCAGGCCTGACCTTTAGAATTTTTTATGAGGTTGTCATGTCCCAGCCACAACCCGAGGAGGAGCAGGCCTTTGGAGGGAACGCTGAGATCAGCCCCAGCACTTGACCAAGGACGGTGTCAGCAGAAAGGAATATTTTATGAAAACACTTCTCCTGACCTCTGCTAACAGGAGTTGTATTTTGTGGCAGAATTGCCACTAAAATGACTTTCCAGCCTGAGAGACAACAGCCCTCCCCAATGATGTCTTTGGGATATAAATACACCCAGTAGACTCAGAAATGAGTAAGGCTGATGGTCCCCATGGGTGATTTGCATTTCTCCTGGATTTAAGGTGCTCATGGCGTGGATTCACACCTGGAATCTCTTGATTTACAGGAGTAGGGGGTCTTAGTTGTAGATTCATCTTTATCCCAGCCATTGATGTCGTGCCCTTTGGGAGATGGCAGAGCAATGACCACAGGCCGTTGGGAACACCTGAATCTTAAAATCTTGCCTGGGAGTTAAAGATGGTCAAAATCTCATGGAATTTTTACCTGAAATTGTGGGAACAGGAATGTAAAGGTGTTTTCTCCTTGGCTATCTTCAGGAAATAAAGAATTAGGAGCCAGGAAGGTAAAATGCAATGAAAAACAGTGACATTATTCAGATTGTTTGAAATTCCTCTATTTCTGGTGGTGGTTTTGCCTGGAAGGGGGTGTTTAAAAGGCAAGTTTCAGTTTATTTAGGCTTTTGCTCCAATTTCCTTTACACTGGAAACTTTCAGAGATGTCCATAATTCTGTGGTGAAATCTGTCATATGCAGCTGCAGAGAAATAATCTGGTTATAAAGTAGGAGCTGCCCTTGGTACAATGTTATGGAAAACACGGAGAGGGTTTGGAAAGAAGAGCCCAGTGAGTCGCAAAACCTTGCTTTTAGTCCAAGTAATGCCTGGTTAAATTTATGGTTTAACAAAGTGATGGAATTGCTGTGGATTTACATTGATACAACAGCACAAATTGGTCCATTATCAGCTCTTCCTTATGGAAGTGGCACTTAAGAAAAACAACACGGGTGCAGTTTTATGGAAATTAAGTCTGAACTGACTTAAATTCAGCCCACAGGTAGGAATGATGATTTGGCACTTATTCCTCTTTCCAACTTCAAAGTATCTGCAGGGCCTGCAGTGGTCTTTTAAAACTCATCAGCAGGTTATAAAAACAAGGAAAAAGGAAGTTTTGGGGTTATTTTTCCCTGTGTCATCCAGTGGTAGAGCTCATTGCCACAGGGTGTTTGGGAGGGCAAAAACTGAAGTTATTTTGGAGAGAAAATAAGATGCACTTCCAAAAGAACAGCCTCGAGGGACAATAAACACAGCTGATAATGTAAGATCTTCTGGTTTGGAAAAGCTACACATTGTTGTTTCTATGGAAATTGGAAAGAAGGGATCCATGGTTGTGTTTCCCACATATTTTTCCTAAACATCCACCCATACAGAGGAGTGACCTTGGGGTCTCTGGACCTTCAGCCTGGTCCAGCACAACCACCCTCCCACTTTGCTGCAAGAGGCAGGGAAAGGTTGAGTGAAAAATAGGAGAAAAATAGGAAAAAATAGGAAAGAAATAGAAAAAAATAGGAGATAAATAGAAATTTTGCTCTGCCTGAGCCAGATCCACATTTAGATAATGCTTCATGTTTTTCAGGCAAGGAAAAGGGCAAAAGGAAATAATTAAATGATTTTTTTCACTTTATCTGACAGAAACTGTGTGTTTGTTAACTCAGAGTTTAGTTTTGCCTGAGTGAGACGCTGGAGTGTCTTGGAGCTGAAATGTTCCCACTTGGGGACCAGAGCTGACTGATGGCTCCTCTTCTCCAAAACTTTCCATCAAACCTTATTTTTGATATCTTCTTCCAATGAGTTGGGAGGGGGAGAAGAGGCTGTGTGGGTTTGGGTTTTTTTTGTTATTTGCCTTTTTTTCATGAATTTTTTTGGAGAAGGAACAGTGACAGAAACATTTCCAAATGACATTCCTCCCTCAACCTTCATCCTGGAGCTCCCTCAGCCTTGACAGGGTAGGAGGATCAGAGGATGAGCACAACCAACACCCAACTTCAGAAGAACATGAGCTGAGATGGAAATTTATTCTCAAGAAGACTGATCTCCCCAAATCCAAAGTTCCTGGTGTCACTCCCCCATACATCCATCAGCTTCCCGCCGTTGATGAACCAAATTCCTTATTTTTATATTTAATGGTATCCATGTAACAGAGGATCCACATTCTTGGAGAACAAGGAGAATGGTGGAAGTGTCCCTTCCCATGGAATGGGGTGTAATGAGATGAGCTTCAAGGTCCCTTCAAATCCAAACCATCTTGGAATTCCACGAAACAACAAAACTCTGAGGTTTATATTTTCTTTGTATATTCTTCGGTGTTGCCCTTGTTGCCCACACAATGGAAAGGCTTTGAAGCTGCCGAGCAGGTTCTGGAAATGTGGGATGGTTGGAATGTTTCCTCCCATCATCACTTGAATGTCTACTAATTAGAAATGGAAGTGCTGCGCTGGTTTCAAGTGACTCTTCTGCACCAGGTTTACATTAAAAATTAAGGAATTTCATCATGTCCCTCTCTGTCCCAATCTCCTGTGAGAAGGGAGATGAAAGCACCGGGATCATCGGAATTGTCTCCATTTCTCCATTTTATGAGCACTGATTTAACTGAATAACTCTCATGTAGTCAACATGGATGACACGATAAATATCTGCTTTCCTGAACTCCTGCTATTTCAGACCATGTATTTTCACTAACCCATCACCTACTGTTATGTTTCACCTCCTTCCAGTGTTCCCCTGGAAATGAATTCCCAGGTTTCAGGTTGCTATTGAAACCAGCAGCAGCACTGCTCCTGCACCAGGTACCAGAGGATGGGCTGCTCCTGGCATCCTTCTGCTTTTCCCTGTGTCATCTCCTCATTCCTGCATTTCCACGTGGCTTTTTAATTCCCTTGGAAAGAATGGAAGTGTGGAAAGTTGGGAATTGCAGAGTGCAAGGAGGATGGAGAACCTTCTGCAAGGAATGGAGGAACAGGACAAGGGGGAATGGCCTTAAGCTGGAGGAGGGAAGTTTTAAATGGGATTTTGGGAAGGAATTCCTCCCTGTGAGGGTGAGGAGGGGCTGGGATGGAATTCCCAGAGAAGCTGTGGCTGGCCCTGGATCCCTGGAATATTCAAGGCCAGGTGGGAGCCACCTGGGATGGTGGGAGGTGTCCCTGCCCATAGCAGGGGTGGCACTGGATGGGTTTTAAGGTCCCTTCCCACCCAAACACTCCATGATTCCATGAGACCAAGTTTTACCTTAGACATGAATGTGACTCTGATTTCTCCAGTCTGAGCAATCCCAAAAACCCACATGGGACTAAAACACTTCCTGGGGGTGGTGGTATCCCCAAAATCTTTGTCTCCCTTACTCAACTCTGCCCCATTGCTGTCCCACAGGATGTAACAAAAGACATCAATCCTTGGGAGTATCCATGGTTTAGGACACTCTTGCTCTCATTACGTCTTTTCCCCTTCAGCTTTTCTCCTCCTGAAATTCATGGATTCCTGGAGTCCCTTGGAGGGAACAGGGGGAGGCGCTGCTTTAATTAAAGCACCAAAAGTAGGAAAATCTATAAAAGCATTTCATTACCATTTTGACAACTTTGTGATCTTAAAAATGAGAGAGGAAAGAACCTCAAACGCAAGATTTGTGCATTTTTCTGAAAAGAACAACTGTTTCTCTAAGATTTCGCCAGCACTGACAGGTTTCTAGGAACAATTCCATGAAATGCCTTTTTTTCAGAGCAGAGAGATCCTTGCAGAAGTGTTTTGATGAGTTCCAAAGAGGAGCAATCTCCAAGTGCTCTCCATTTTTTAAACCAAATCCCATTTTTACCCGCAGGTGCCATCACCCAGGGGAAGGTGGCACCTGCAGATGAGGAAAAGTTCCTGTTTGCAGAGAATTCAGCTCACAAAATCTCTGCAGTAAAATCAAGAAATAGCAATGTCAAAAATGGGGGGGGGGGGGGGGGGGGGTTGAACTTAAAGTGCAAAATATCAGTGAAAAGAGATGAATCCATAGCCTTAGTGAGGTAGGGGGATGGAAGGAAGAACTGGTTGGGAATTTCTTTAAATATTCTTCTTTTTGCATTTTTTTTTCTTCTTTCTGTTTTTGATTTTTTGTTTCTTCTTTCCTTATTTGAATTTTTATTATTTGTGGTTCTCAGCAAAAAATCCTGTTCCTGGCTGATAAATCCTATCCCTGTTGTAAATTCCTTGATTTCAGCAGAGCAGCTCCACATCCTACCTGAGCTGAGACCACCTTTCTCCCATTCCTGAGCTTTGTAACAAATTATTCCTTGAACTGAATGATAATTCTGCCGAAATTCTGAATTTAAGAATTTCTGCCTGTTGAAGATCAAGTGAATTTTCCAACAGGTGGGCTCAGATGGGAAGCAGGTCCCTGCCAATGGAGTCAGGTGGATGAAACATTCCTTGCCTGGGATAAAAGCAGCTTGGGAGGCTTGAACATCCTTGAGAGCATTCTGTTTCCTAGCTCAGAGCTGCAATCTGTTCAAAACAAGCTAATTTTAGGGCTTGGCTGGTGGAAAGGAGCCATTTCCTTCTTCTTAATCCCACATTTCACATGTGCAGTATGTGGAAGTTTGGGATTGACCTGTCAGAGATTTCACGGATGGAAAATAAATGGATTAAGAAGATGATTTTGGGGGGTGTTGGGTTTGATGGGGACTGGGTGGGCTTCAGTGTTCTGGTTTGGGTTAAAATTACAGAGCAGAAGGATTGGGACGGGACTGTGAATTCCAGAATTGCACCGGATGTGGGAATAACTGGGTGATGTGATGGGAATGGGTTTATCATTCCTGAAAGGATCATTTTCATCTCATCAGCTGGAGCTGGATCAGATTGAGCTCCCTGAGCTGGGTGTTCGCCTGTCCTAGGGCATGCTGGGGACCTCCACAAGTTATGGAGGGAAGATGGGAACATTCCTGTGGCACTGTGTGCTGTGGGCACGGATTTCTGCTGGAAATGGGGGAGAAGGAGGATTTATCTCAGGTGTGGGCATTGCAGGAGGCTATAAGGGTCAGGGAATGAGCCTTGGAACTGATCCTGGAGCTGCCTTGGAGAGGCTGAAAGCAGGGCTGGGGTCCCCAGTCCAGTCTGTCACTAAAATGTAACGATTTAAAGACAAAACAATAGCCCCCCCAAAATACACAAATGTTATTTTCTGCCTCCCCTGTATCTTCACCATGGCCAAAACTGACTCCCATCCCAGTTGCCATGGAAGGGCCATCCAGCCAAAGCACATTTGGCAGCTGTTCCCACTCCCTTAAATAACATCGGGCTGGAAATACCAACATAAAAGAAGGGAAAACAGCTTGATTTGCATCCAATTGCAAGTCCCACAGATACAGAATGGAAACCTTTTGTGCTGAGAGTCAGAAATCTCCTCTGACAAGTTGATGGAAGACGCTATGAATAGTAAACCAAGAATTTTAGAATTTGTAGCGATTTGGAGCTGTGTTTTTCCTGAGCAGATGCCTTTGCTGCCTATTTCTGTGTTGTCTTTTTTCCCCTCTAACTGCTCTACCAGTGAATTTTGCAGATGGATCTGAGAATTGCAGCATGACCTGAGCTGGATGGTTTGGAAGCTCTTGGGTGCTTCCAATTTTTTTCATAATCACTGGGATATGAAGATGTTTAGCACTTGTGAAAACCTGGTTTAAGAGCTCTTCCCTGGTGTGGTGACTCCTGAGGTTCCCTGAAAATTTCCAGGAGCAGGTTAGCCAGCAAAGGTCAAATCAATTGGGTAGAGAACAAACAGGCTGATAAATTCTTTGGAGGTGCCACTGCCCTTCACAAAATCAAACTTGTTACCCTGCAGGCAACAGAAAAATATCAGAAATAATTGAAAATTGAGAAATTAACAGTGGCAAAATAAAGGTTTTGCTTTAATCCATGGAGTCAATTCTGTGGGAATGTTGTTTATCCTCAATCAGTGGAAGTCCATAAGATATTGAAGGTTTAGGAAATATTGTATTCCAGACTGGTACAAACGGAAGGGAGGAATGGCTGAACACTCTCACTTGTGTTATGTGGTTATTTCATAATTATTTCTGGACTAAAAAGAATGTTTTGTCAACTGTTGAGGATCAAATCCCCTTCAAAATAGCAAAAGGCTGTGAATTTCATGAATTAGGAAACATTTTTATACCTTACTTATAACCCAGTTTAAAATAAGTTGGGAACTGATTCAGCTTGAGGAGGTCCAATCCCAAGGGTTTTTGGGAAGCTCAGCTCAGCTTTCCAAAAGGATCTTACAAAAGGATCCCTGTTTTGAGGGTAAAAATGGAGAATTTTTTGAAAAATGGGTTTAATTAAAACATTGCAGGTGCTTGAGCATGCACCCTCTGAAGCCTTCAGTTCCCGGGATCTTCAGGAATGTTCACTGGGAATTTAAATGAACTTTTGGGGGAACAGTCAATTAAGGGGCTATTTCTGGTTGATGCCCCATTTCAATGCGTGGAGCATCAACCTATCCAAAGTCTGGATCCACATTTCTACCAAAGTCCTGGAGCATTGGATCCCCTTCAAAAAGCCTTCTTTTGGGTGTGTGGGCTGGGATTCAGCCTCTTCTCCAGTCCTTAGGCAAAGATGAGTCTTCCTTTGCATATTTCATGCCGTGTTCATCCATTGCCTGTCAGGATTCTCGGGGAACTTGGCTCCTTCACCGGGGAATTTGAATCATAACTTTTCGCCTTCATTGTGCTGCAGGGGAAGAACAGATTGGAGGCAGAGAAAGTGGATCTATTTGGCTCTTCCAGAGGTGTTTCTGGGTGTGCTGGTCAGTGCCCAGCTCTGGTGGTGGGTCAGGTGTTGATTTTCCAAAGTGATTTTATTACTGAGCACAATTTCTGCTCTAAATTGAAGTGAGCAATTTTCTTTTCTGAGCTGTGACCCTGCTGTCCCTGGTGATGGAAACTGAACCTTAATGACCCTGCAGAGGCAGCAGAAGATTTTAACGAGGGAATTTTGTGTCCTGCAGGTCACCCAGAGGTGTCAGGGGTTGTCAGGACTTTGTCTTTCCCTGCTCACAGGTGGAAGGGTGGGATTTGGGGCACCTCAGTGGAGTCCTCACCATTGATCCGAACCCAGGGTCAAAAATTCCACTGATTTGGATTAAACATGAGGGATGAAAAAGTTTTTCTTTGGATTAACCTGCAGCTCTGTGGGCCCTCAGCTGCAACATGTGACAAATTGATTCCTGGAGCCCACAAAAGCTGCCAGGCTGGGGTGATCCAGACAATTCCCAGGAACACCTGGAACTGTCAGCAGCACCGAGGTCTCCTCAGAGTCCTGTGCTTGTTATCTATCACTCTTTGTTGTGGCAATGAATGAAGCTACTCCAGCCTTCTGGCTGTACCTCCTTTCTCTCCCTTTCTCTCCATTTCTCTCCCCCTTTCTCCATTTCTCTCCATTTCTCTTCCCCTTTCTCTGTTTCTCTCCCTTTCTCTCCCTTTCTCTCCCTTTCTCTCCCTTTCTCT
>JAGMWU010000029.1:597149-626747 GCA_018697195.1 Certhia americana
CTCTCCCTTTCTCTCCCTTTCTCTCCCTTTCTCTCCCTTTCTCTCCCCCTTTCTCCATTTCTCTCCATTTCTCTTCCTTTCTCTTCCTTTCTCTCCCCTTCTCTCCCCTTCTCTCCCCTTCTCTCCCCCTTTCTCCATTTCTCTCCCCTTCTCTCCCTGCCCCATTTTCCCCTGGGTTAGAGCCTTCTCCTTTCCCGTGCCGGTGTCACAGCTGGGGCTGAGCTGGGAGCAGGATTTGGATCATCCCCAAACTTAAAGACAAAGCTGAGCCTCTCCTGGTGATTTGCATGAAACTCTTCTTTCCCATCACATTAGAGAAAGACTCATTTCTTCTGTAAAAATAACAGTGAGGGCATCCTGCTGCTTCCCCCAAACCTTTGTTATTCTTTTGTGGGATTGTGATCCAATGCTGTTCCTAATAGTGGCTGAACCCACAAGGACATAAAACATTTCATCTTAGTTAAAAGCAGCAAAATTCTCTGAGAATTTTCCCCCCTCTGTGTACACATTAAACTGCATCAGATCAAAACTTCCTTTAAATGTTTGGTATCGTGGAGATGTTTTTCCCTTTCATCCCAGCTGAGGCTTTTGTTATTCCAGACACTGAATAAATCTGTTCCTGCCCTTAGGAACTTAATTGAATTTTTGCTTTTGTTGTAAATATGCAAACAGGATTTTGCCTGTATTAAAAGTGGAAAATGAAGTAGGAACAAATGAAATTTGTCACATTTTAAGCAAAAGTTGGGGCACCTGCTCCAGGACAATGCCAGCCCGGTGTCCTGGAGAGAGGAGAACTGTGGAGGAGAGGAGGTCATGGCAAGGTTTTCTCTTCTGGGGATTTATCAAAGGAGATTTGAAATATGGAGTTTTATTTCATCCCGTGCTGTTTTCTGTACAGACATCTCCTAAATGGGTCATTGTATTTTATCAGCAAAACACATTGTTGGCATTGTCCAAACACTTCTCAACAATCAATATTATCTTTTCTGAGGGGAAATAATAACATTTTGTGGATGTCTGGAGTCCAAGTGATTTCCAGTGCTTATCTCCACTTTGTTTTCTCTCCTCTTGCAATAAATTCATTCACTCTTTACTGGGGTACAAATTGATCCATAAACATTTCATTACCAGCAAATGCAGCTCCTTCCATCGAGTATTTTATTTCTCTCATTTTAATTGCATCCAAAGCTGAGTACGGGGCTGGCAGATAATGAAACCAAAGCTGCCATTAACAGAAATGTGAAACTGTATTTCCTCCCTATTTTTGAAGTAGTTTTTCTGCTTATCGTGGCAATCTGCTGCTCCACTTCTCAACCTGACAAATCTTGTGTAATTTTTTTCCTGCTGAGCAGCACAGGTTGGCCACAGGAGGGGGAGGAATTCCAGCCAGAGGGGCTGAGTTTTATGGATTTCCCTCTGGCAGCCAAGGAAGGGGAGTTTGATCTCCCACTTTTGGGCACCTGCCCTCACTACAGAGCTTTGTATGAAGAGGAACAATAGCTGCCACTCCTGCTTCCAAAAACACCTGCCCACTGTGGCTTACGAAGGAATTAGGAACTCCATCCTAGGGTGGGTTTTCTGGGAATTCTGGGAATTCTGAGGCAGAGAAATTTTTTCTTATTGAAGTGAACTTAAGGAGTGTTTGGACAATTCTGTCAGACACAGGGTGGGATTTTTGGGGTGTCCTGCACAAGGCCAGGACTCCAGGATCCTGATGGGTCCCTTCCAGCTCAGCATATTCCATGGTTTTAGGAAACTTTAATTTGAGCATCCATCCTGCTCCAAGGGGCTGGAAACCCATCCTGACAGCTCTGGCTGCTGCTCCATGGAGGAGCCGAGCAGGGGGTGCAGCTTCATGGTTGTGATTTTGGGACCCACCTTGGCTTTGAATGTGCTGGGGGAACACAACAGAGGGACCACATTAGTGTTGGAAGGGAGGAACTATGGAAAAATGGAATGGTTTGGGTGGGAAAAAGCCCCAAAGATAATTTCATCCCACACCCTGCCATTGGAAGGGACAGCTTCCACTTACCCCAGGGTGCTCCAGCCTGTCCTTGGACACTTCCAGGGATGAGCAGCCCCAGGTTCCCTGGGATGCCTGGGGAGGTTGAGGGATGCTCAGTCTGCCCTGGAGCTCCTCTGCTTTAGGTGGAACACTGAGAAGGAACCCACAGGGCACTGAGGGGCTGGATGCTGCTGGAGGAGGAAGAACAAGGAGGAAAAGTTGCTGTGGGCAGTCCCAGGAGGACGTGGTGGAGCAGAGGGCTGGGAACAGCTCTGGTGCAGGAGTCTGGAGTGATCTATGAGAACTGGGTTTGTTAAAGGTTCTGCAGATCAGAACAGAGCTCTGTGTGAAGGAGAACAGCCCAGGAGCTGTGGAAGTGCCGCAGCCTTGAGACAGAAATGAGTAACTGCCTTTAGGAAGCTTTTTCCGAGACTGGAGAGGGGGTGAGTGCTGCATTCAGCCTGAGCAAATGATGATAAATGGCTGTGGAAGTAACTCCTGTATTAGGCACGACGTTATTTTTAAGCACGTGTTTGGATCAGCAAATTCCCCCCATGTTAGGGAGCAAGAGGACAACATGAATCCTTTTCAGCTGCACTTTTCAATGCTGCCCATTAAACCCTGCTGCTGCTGTTGTAGGAGCTGGCATTGTCCAGAGAAGAAATCAGAATTTGCATTGTGGAACAGCAATGTCTATTTTGATTAAGAACAACACTTTCCCCTGCTATCCTGTTTCATGAATATTTAAGTTAATTAAGCCCAGCAAAGATTTCATTTCAGCTTAATGACTTCTAAATGTGACTTCTTATGTCTGTGGAAATGAGTGAGATACGACAGGCACAGTTCTTAATACACCTAATTATGGAATTGATGCATTCCAAGGATATGGGGTGGCAGGGTTTTGTCCTTAGGAAATGTGACATCCCTGAGCCTGTAGTGTGAGCTGGGTTGGCCTGGCTGGAGGCCAAAGGGGCTTCCACAACTGGAAAAGTAAGTGAAAATACAGGAAAAGCCTCATGGGTCAAGACAGGGCTGTGACAAAAGCGTGGGACAAACTTTGAGTGATGTCACTGCAGTGCTGAGTTGTTTTGGGGCACTAAACATCACCTGGGGATGTCAGGTCATCCATAGGAAACCTGGAGAGGGAAGAGCTCAAAGATGCTCTCGACTTTTCTTACAATTCAGTAATTTGGAACATAGGGGTAGCAGTGAGGGATTCTGGTTTGTAGCAAATAGGTGGAATTGGATTTGCTTTTTTTGTCAGGTAATTAAACATCCAGCCCAACTTCCTGAACTGGTAGTTTTGGTATGAGTGAATTGAAAGTTGGAATTCTGCATAGGAATTGGAGAAATGGTTGGATATGCTTAGAAAATGAGTCTCTTTAAGCTTGCGTGTTAGGGGGCTTTATTTTAAAAAAGCACCTAGACAGAACTACTGGCCTCTTTGGAAAATCTGACTCCCATTTTCTCAGGCAGCACCAAACCTCAGTCCCAGGTAATTCAGAGCAGCTGATATTACTGGTAATGGTGGTTAAATACAGAGTTTATCCTAATGCTCATGCTGGAATCAAAAGAAACATCTCTAAAATCACCCCTCTCAGGAGTAATTCCGGAATCCCATTAGTGACTGGTCAGCCTTTGCACTCAGTCCTGAAAATAAGAGGATTATCTGCCCCAAAAAAGTGACACACAGGCAAAAATGGGGTTTGTGAATGGTGGCAGAGAGCCTTGGGAAAGTGTGGGGAGAATAAATTTCAGAGCAGTTCCATGTGTCCCTTGCAGGCTTTTTACCCACTCCTGACAAATTCCTGCCCTGTTCTTCCCAGAAAAAACCTGAGTAACACCTGGGGAAAAGGTGCCTCATTTCCTTCATTCCTTGCCTGGTGTTTGAGTGAAAGGCTTGGACATTTTGTATTTAGAAAGATGAATTTGAAAATAATGGCCTGGAGTGACAAAATCTTTGTTGTTCTGTGAGAAACAGGTGCTTCTGTGGGACAGGCAGGGAAATCCTGGGAGTCCCTGGAGCTTGCCCTTTCCTGGAGGAGCACGTTCAGAAGGATGCACCAGCAGCTGGGACTCCCAGCAAACTCATTCCATGCTTGGGCACCACCCAAATCTGATGAATGAGGCAGGGAAGGAATTGTTGAGCATTCCCAGGTTGTAGCACTACTTGACTTTTTTTTTCCATCCTAATCCTTACAAGTGTGGGGGGAGCAGATTGAGATTCTGCCTTAAACTGATGGGTCTTGACTCAATTTAAATCCAGCTAAGAGTGTTAAATTGATATCTAAGTAGGTGAGTCAAGTGCTAAGTCTCTTTCAGAACAAGCTCTAGGTGTGTTGTGATTCCAATTTATTTCTTTATAACTCTCCTAATGGGATAAAATGTACAAGATGGAAATGCTTGGATGACGAATGCTGAGGGGATGGGATGTGGTTTGAAGTGGAGGCTGCGTGGAAATGACAAGTGAAATCAAGCAGATTAAAAGGATGTTCTCACCTGACGGAAGGTGCTCTCCAGGGGGCTGCACTGAAGGGAATCAAGAGGGAGGCTCAGCCTCTGAGTTAGTCTTGAATTTGATTCTCTGAGTTAGTCTTGAATTTAGTTCTCTGAGTTAGTCTTGATTTTGACTCTCTCCCCATTCCTGCTACCAATTCTCCTGTGTGCTTCTGGGAATAGGAAATATTTCCTTTTCTTTTGCCGCTTTTGCCTCCAGTGAAGCAAACTCTGTTCCTGTGGACACCAAGAATTCTTTCCCTGCTATAACTTTTGGGAGAGATCTTCTTTCTGGGGATGGAGTTTTGTTTATAGCAGAGAATTACCAATGTTGAAATAAACCAGCAAATTAACAAAGTTTGATATTAAAGGGACAGTGGTTTCTCAGGGTTTGATGGCGGTGTACACTTGAGTGGGCTCTGTAGAGGGAAGTATCAGGGAGAATTCGGGGGACCCAAACAAGAACCCCTGAATCCCATCCCAAGCGGAGTGCTGGTGCGGATCCAGGTTTAGTCCTGAGTTTGGTCAGAGGTTTGTGTCCAAAGAATAAGATGGACACAGTCTACTTTTTTGTCAGCCAAGACCTTGAAGTTAATCTTTGAATTACCTGTTAATCCCACCTTTTAATCCCTTCCCAAGAATCTTTTACAGTAAGGAATCACTCAACCTTTGAGGAGTAACTCGGAATGTTACTCTTAACCTTTGAGAAGCAACTTGGAATGTTACTCTTGACCTTTGAGAATAACTCAGAATGTTACTCTTGACCTTCAAGGAGTAACTTTGAAAATTACTCTCAACCTTTGAGGAGTAATTTTGAGAGTTACTCTCGACCTTTCAGGAGTAACTTGGAGAGCAAGTCTCAACCTTCAAGGAGTAACTTTGAGAGCTACTCTGATCCTTTGAGAAGTAACTTTGAAAGTTACTCTTGAGCTTTCACGAGTAATTTTCATAGTTACTCTCAACCCTTGGGGAGTAACTTCGGGAGCTACTCTCAGCCTTCAAGGAGTAACTTTGGGAGCTCCACGACCCCTGGACACTGCACTGTTTATGGCATAGGATGGTTGACTCCCAGTGCTATTTGCATCCCAGCTGTGTTTTGGGTTGGCCCCTGCCCAACATCCCCTCAGCTGCTGAACATTACTCTGCTCTTAGATGCTGAGAGAGATTCATGACCTCAGCTCTTTTCTTGTGGTCTCTGGGCCAGATGGAGCTGTCACAACCACCCTTCCCAGCAGGAAAAGGGGGAACACAGATGGCTCTCAGGAAAAACCTGTTCCCCTTCCTCAGGCATCCAGAGAACGAGGCAAAAATACAAACCATGTGTTGTCTGCTCCCCAAAAAAACACCATGCTGTAATGAAATGAGGGATTTGAAGCCTAAATATTTGCCATGGCACCAAGCAGGACCACCTGGCGTTGTCTTTTGCCATGGCAAAGGGACTGAAGGACCTTTGGGATTTTTTGATGTGTGTAAAATAATTGGAGGCCCAAATATCATTTTTAGAGCTGGTGGCAAAACATAGATAACCCCCCAAAATTGTTCTTTGGATAAACAGATTTGTATTTCTTTGGAGATGCATGGATTAGGAGATGAGTCTTGAGAAGCATTTTCAGTATCAAAATTAGAACTTGATATTTTGCCCCTAAAAAAATGAACCTTTTCAAGAGGCTGACTTTTAACCAACTGCTGCTTCTTCAAAATTCTTTATGGTCTCGAAGTCGGATGTGCAAAATCCTGTCAGGTGTCCCAGTGAATAGATGAAAAACTTCCTTTATTTTTATAGTATGGCATCGCTTTTTGGCTTAAAAGTATGAGGCAGATGAAAAATGGAAATATTAGAAGCCTTTGTATGGAGAAGTGTCTAATGAGGCAGCTTCCTCTGCAGCAATGAGGAGATTTGTCTGTGAATGGAGGTTGAAAAAGCCTTAAATATGTCGTTAGTGCTAATCTGGGGTGTTTGATCTGGCCAAGGATCTTAATCTTCAGATATTTCACAAGTACTGAGACAGATTGATGCCTCAGTTTGTCTTGCCTTAACTTTGGCTGTTCTGCTGCTGAGGTGCTGATCCCCAAGTTCAATTAACTCATTGAAGCTGTGTTCCAGAAATTCAACAGAAAATGGCTTTAAGGTCGTTCAGAATCTGCGTTAATCTTAGAGGAACGCCTTGGGTTGTACCAAAACAAATGAGGGCTCTAAGAACCTTTTTTCACTTTTAAAATTGAGTTTATCACAGTGGGAAACATCACGTCTGAGAGTTTATAGATTTGTTATAAACTATTTTGAGGCTATTTTGTCGTGGTTTTAATTGCATTTTGTAAAATGTTTTCTATAATAGTGGGAGGGGGAAAGGTGAAGGAAGGAGATGGGGAAAGGCGAGGGAAGGAAATGAGGGAAAGGTGAGGGAAGGAGATAGGGGAAGGTGAGTGAAGGAGGTGGGGATAGGTGAGAAAAGGAAATTAGGGAAAGGTGAGTGAAGGGGATAGGGGAAACATGAGGGAAGGAAACAGGGGAAAGGTGAGAGAAGGAGATATGGAAATGTGAGTGAAGGAGATTTTTGTCACTTTTCAGAGAGATGTAGGCAGAGGGGGTGGCTTGTTTGCTCGTTTGACAAAAGCAGGGACTGTCAGAGTTGTATTTAATGGCATTTAAAGTCATTGTAGCACACCTGCTCCCCAAGTCTGAGGTATTTGCTCCATCCCAGAGAAAATGCACGTTCCCTGCAGCAAGGCACTGTGCAAACTCATCAGCTTTGCTATTTAGATTATTGCCTTCTGCCGTGAATCCTTTACAAGGAGCTGTGTACTATCAGCAGCCCTTGTTCTCTTCGTTAGCACTGTCAAAGCAGAGTGGATGGGCATAATTACCGAGGAGTTCTGGGCTGCTGAAGTGGATAATGAAAAGTGCCACTGACACAGTCTTTGCATGCCATTAAAAAAAATTAAGGTAATGATTCAACAGGCAGAGTTTCACCTGTGCTCTTGGTAGAGCTCTTTGTTCTGCGGTCCTCCCAAAAAACGTGTCATGCTGCCTTCACTCAGACACTGTTCCAACATCCCCTTCTTGCCAGCAGAAATACCCTGTGCTCTTTATTTATGGCTTTATCTCAGCAGCTGAATAACGAAGATTCCTCTTGGTGTCAGTTCTTGGAGGTCTTTGAAGTAAGAAGGTTGGTTTTGAAAGTTTTGTTGGGTTGTTTGAGGGGGTGGGTGGTGGTTTATGCCACAATTCAGGGTGGGTATTAAGCCCCTTGGATGCCCGCTCCTTGTGTGACTTTAGCTCAAGTTGTGTCATAAATCACAAAATTGTTGATTTTGAACAAGACCTTTAGGATCATCAGGTCAAACCAGCACCACCACACTCACAACTGAACCCTGTCCTCAATTGCCATGTCCATGTTTGAACACTTCAAGGGATGGGGACTCCACCACAGCCCTGGGCAGCCCGTTGCAATGATTTAAAACCCTTCCCATGAGGAAATTCATCCTGGTATCCACCCTGTCCCTCCCCTGACCCAGCCTGAGGCTGTTCTCTCTCCTCCTGTCCCTGTTCCCTGGGATAAGGTCCTGAATCCCCCCCCAGCTGTCCCCTCCTGTCAGGGAGTGGTGCAGAGCCACAAGGGCCCCCCTGAGCCTCCTCTGCTCCAGGCTGAGCCCCTTCCCAGCTCCCTCAGCTGCTCCTGGTGCCCCAAACCCTTCCCCAGCTCCATTTCCATCTCTGGACCCATTCCAGCCCCTCCACATCTTTCACAATCCTTAAACAATATCCTGGAGTTTACTGACTGTCACCTGCTGGCGCCCAGGGTGTTTTAAAACCAATCCCATTCATCTCAGGCTAAAGGCCATTTCTCAGCCACTCCATAAAGTTCTTAACAGCCTGGCCCTGCTGCACTTCCCAGGAAGATATGATACACTGGATACCTGCTTTCAATTTCGCCTGTTAAGCCCCTTCATTTTCCCCGGGTTATTTCAGCATCCAGCTATTCCCTGCTTTATGCAGGGAAATCGTTTATTTTTTAATGGAGCTCAACATTTCCAGCTCAGGCAGCAGCCAGTGGATAACTTCCACTTGTGGAACATTAAAAATCAGAAGGAGGAGACTTTTGAAGTGATTTGGTACAGAGTTAATGACACCTCTGCTGTTGACTTCAGTGGGGATGGATGCAATAAAAAAAATCACAAAGACCAGCAAGAAGACATCAAGGATTGCCTCAGGATTGCCTTTAGATAGTGAAAAATCTTCCCTCATATTCATCAGTTTAATTTACATCAAGAACTCAATTTATAGACTAGGTGAGACTTTTTTTCCCTATGCCTTTAAAAGCTCCCCAGAATTCTTCATTAAATCCTACAAGGAGGTTGAAAACACTTAAAAATGCATGATTAATTTCTCTGCTGTTCTGTAGGGCTTTTACTGAATTGTTCAGCCTTGACTAGGATGTCCTGGGAGAATTGTGACAGAATTACTCAGAAAATTTCATATTCAGGGAGATTTTCTGCTGCAGATCTTCTTGCTCTGAAACACAGCTCCAAGAATGTTGATAAGGAGGAGAAATTGTACAGGGAGGGTTGCTCTGCAAACATCTCTTCCCTGCTAATGGGATTTAATGCAGTTGGTAATAGTTGATGAAGAACCATTGCAATCTAGGAAAGCCTGAAAATTAGGAAGGGTGTGGATTAATAGCACCAAAACTTGGCAGTCCAAGATCGTTGTAAAAGATCCACTGATTCAGCTACTCCAGCTCAGCGCTGTTGAAGTCAGTCCACTTCATAAACTGACACAGTGGTGGTGTGAAAGAACGCACTGGGGATGTCAGAGCAAGCTGATATTTAATAAAATACCTTATTTTTGGCACTCTGTGAAGCTTCCCTGTACCGTTGCTCCCCGGTGTTTGCCTGGGTACTCCTGGCTGGCAGGAAGGGCTGGGGCTGAGCAGGTCTCTCAGCAGAGGAGAAGGGATGAGTGGCTCCAGCGGGCAGTGCCAGCAGGACGTGCCAAATTCTGGCAGCCAGTTTGCTTTGGGAACAGGATGGTTTTCTCCCTCTCTAATGAGAAAGCCATACATAATATCATGCACGATGACAAGGGCCAAATCCACCCCTGCAGTCAGGGCTGATAAGATGAAAGGCTGCAGCAGGGAAGAGCTGTTGTACATGGAGTTCACGTCCAGAGCCAAGCACAGCGTCTGTAAAAGATGATGCCTCGTTCATGCAAAGCAGTCTGAAGCTCTGCTATTGAATTTTCATATGGAAAACACCTTGGTCAGGCTTGAATCCCCCAAGGAGACCTGGAACTTGGGGTTGGGATGGGGCAGATGTTACAGGGGAGCAGAAAAACTGCAGAGGAAAAAGAATTCTGCTCGTACCTCCCCTGGAGCTGTGGCCTATTCCCCTTGTGTGTGACTCGTGTTGCAGAAATTGGGGGTTTGATAAACACCCCCAGGCCTTCTGTAGCACTGAGGATTTATTGGCCTCTTGTGCCACTCTGGCTGCAAATCCTGTGTTGGAACATCTGGAGCTGACATGCCAGGCTCTGCTCAGCACAGCTGCTTTAGTCCTTATCAGAGAATTCTGAGCGAGTTGCACTCGAACTCTTGTAGCAAAAGTAACTTTTATCTGTAAGTGCAGATCAGGATGTGAGGGTATTATCAGGACTAGAAAACATCTTTAACTGCCTCTCACAGCAAAGTTTCACATAAGCCTCTTTCTCTCAGCATGTGCAGTGAGCAAAATCCACAAGGAAGCTGGAGGCATTTTTCCTACAGCTTCAAGTCTCGAGCCGTGCTTGGAGCAAGGGCTGGATTTCAGAGTGAATTTCTTGGCCACTTGAAAGGCCCAGCCTGCTCCCACTGTTCCCTTTGTGCTCAGGAGAGGAACGGGAGCAGAAATAGGTTAAGGAGTAAATGAGAGTGGTGGTGGAGACGTGGAGCTGCCTTGATGTATTTGCTGCAGACGTTGAAAAGATGTTCCCTGTGTAAAACATGGTGCAGGACGAGCTGGGAGCATGGCGAGCGTGAGCTGCTCTGACATCTGCTTCAAACCATGATGTCAAAGCAGCTCCACCGTGCCTGAAAGCTCCTGAAGTGGAAAGTTCCTGTTAGGTTTGGTGATTTGGAACGACACTCGCAGGCAGACAGGGATGGTACAAGCCCTCAGGCTTTACCTGAACACGCCTGTGCTTTTCTTCTGCTTATTGAATTTTGGGGTTGCTTCTTGACAGCCTCAGCATCTGCAGTAATTGGCTTCCTCGGCTCAGATCAAACAGTTTAGAAAAAGGGCTCTTAAACAGAAGATATCTGCATAAAGCAGTGTGGAAAGCGCTGGCTTTAAAGAGCCTTTCTGTTCTTTTTGCTAAAAGTTTGTAGCAGATTGTTCACCCTGGTAAAGGAGCAGCTCGAATGCTCAGTGTGAGCTTTGCTCTGCAAACTTCATCTTTTGGGGGTTTTGTTGGAGGGTTTTGCTGCACGAGGCTCTAGAAAAGGTTATCTTGGTTTCTGTACAGGAAATTCTGGCTTGGATTGTAACACCAGGCCCAAAGAGATGGTGACCGGTTTGTGAGCAGACCCAAATCTCCTGGATCTTTCCAAAGGGCTGGAAATCATCCTGTGCCACAGAGGGGCTGCGGGTGTTTGGTATCTCTGCAAACCAGGCTGCTGCCACTGGGATTTCCACCTGCAAACTCAGGTGCCAAATCTGCAAGGGATTTTTTTTTGTTTTGTTTTTGTGAATAACCTGTCCTTTGCTCGTGGCTCCTTGGCTCTGTCCCCTGGATCCTGGACTGCTCCTGATAACTCGTGTTTTTCCTTGCTCCAGCAGAGCAAACAGCTCAGTGGATGCTCCAGGAGTGTCTTCTCCAAGTGCTGTAGCTCAGAGCGATGTCACTTGAATGGCTCTTAAAATTAGGTCTGTCTGGGAGAGAATCATTTAAATTCCACCCTTAAAACTCCTGGTGATTGAGAACAAAGAAACTGCTGTGAAGGCTTCAGGAACCCGCTAATGGCTGGAAAGAAGAGGGTCAGGGTCTAGTTGGGAATCATTTAAAATCCTTCCCTCCCCATTACTCACTCTTTAAGTGACACCTTGATAGTTGCACGAGGGTAGTTAAACATGAATTGTTAATACCACCAGCTTTTGTAGGGAGGGCTCTTTTTGCTCCCAAATGAAGCTGATTTATTTTTGTGCTGGTTCCCACCAGTTGTCGAGGCCATTAAATATCCTTAATTGCCTGGAAATGGATTCACATAATAGAGTCCTGGTAATTCAAAGATCTGGGAGCTGGGGTGTTGGTGTTTCAGTCAGCTCTCCCTCGGGAATGATGAGCCTGAAATCACCCAGTTCTTCTCATTCCCTGGCTTTTGATGGATCAGCAGCAGAGGTTCTGCAGTCTGGCTGCCATAACCCTCGGAGGAGCAGCTGGAGAGCTCACCAGCTGTATTTCTGTGTGTGCTGAAAAAAAAAACCCATCTTGGGACCTCCAGGATCCCAGGCAGAGCAGTCCCTCAGCTGCTGGAAGCCTGGAATTGTGGTGCTTTGAAGATTTGGGCTGAGACACCTCAGCTGGGGTGCCTGTGAGGGGAGCAGTGCCCTGAAAATGTCAGTAGTGGCTATAAATTGTGATATTCTAGATGTGTTTTACATCCTTTTGATGAATTTTTAGTTTTCTGAGTCCATTGAAAAGCAATTCCAAGACTGAGATTGTTCAACAAAGCTGATTTCTAACTCTGTTTGCTCTGTGGCTTCTTATAGCCCTATTTATCCACCCATGGTGTAAACCCAGCACCGAGATTTGCTGCCTTCTTAAGCTTAGTTTTTGTGTCCATACGCCAGGATCTCACCCTGCTGCCTCCAGCTCTGGGATTGGGAACTCGCAAAGGGTTTTATTAACTTTGTATTAATAAGCAGAAAACAACACAGAAGCTCTCAAAAGTTACCATTTTCCTTAGTGAACAAACTTGCAACATGATGAGGCCTTTCCTTAAAATTTACATTGTTCACTGATGGTCCCCAGAGTGTTTTGGGAGGTGCTTTGGAGGTGTAAAGCCTCTGGATATTCCCTAAGAGCAAATGTGGGAGGGCCCCTGAGCTGGCTGGGGATGTTGGGGTGTGGGGCAGCAGAAAATCCCTGGGCTCCCCACTCCCTCCTGGGTTCCCAAATCCCCATTTCCCACCTGGAAGTGGTGCCTGGCCCTGGTCAGGTGCAGGAGAGGCTGGTTTGGGGCATGCCCTGGAGTGTGGCACGAACCACACAGGAGTTGTGAGATCCAGGGGGCGAGGGAGGGAAGGGGAGATAAGTCCAGGATAAATCCTTTTCCCAGTGATTCCCTGCAAGCTGTGACTGTTGATCCCAGCGGAGCAATCCCAGCTCCCATCTGCCAAGGATCTGCCCCATTGGAAGTGCAGCGAGCCCAGTTCTCTGGGTGGAAATAAAATCTCCCAGAGAAGCCAGAATCCTCTGCAATAGTGTGGCTTAAGCCTGAGGAATTCCCACACAGAGCAGGGTTCAGACATCTCCAGACAAAGCTGTGCTGTCCAGCATCCCTCCAGACCACGGGCAGCAATTCACAGGCCTAGGGAATGTCCTCCTTTTCCTCTGAAAATGGATCCAGGTTCCTTTTCCCAGATGTTACAAGTGCTGCCATCGTTTGATGCTCAGCTCTGATCCATTAACTGGAGACACCCTTTGTGTCTTGGGAAAATCCCCAGAAAATCTGGGATAAAATGGGTGGGGAAGGACATGAAATTACACCCAACCATTCCCTACTCTGCTTTTTCCCTTTACTTTTGGGGGCTAATCCAGTAAAAGCAGGATTTTGGGGGCCAATCCAGTAAAAGGAAGAATGAAAGCAGTGGGAATGGGGCAGTTTGGGAACATTTTTAATGGCAGAAACAGCTCCTAACTCATCACGTGTGCCTCTGGGCAAGGGGCAACCCAGGCTCATGTTCCCTTCTGGGAATCCAAGAGATTTCATTCCAGGAGCCTCCAGAGCTGCTGGGATCTCTGTTCTCATCCTGCCACTGGGAAAGGGACTGGATGGACTGGGATGGACTGGGATGGACTGGGGTGGACTGGGATGGACTGGGATGGACTGAGATGGACTGGGTGTGCTGGGCTGCTGGGTGGGAGGACAGAGGCCTTGCCCAAGCTGGTGTTAGGAAAGTGCCCATCCTTAAATATCATCCCCTCCTTTTTTAACAGAGAATATTGGGAATGTTTTGTTTTATTAGATTTTAACACAGCAGCCATCCAGAGCCTTCCAAGAGGCTGAAGCTGCCAGTCAAACTCTTCCACAAGACTTTTCTCCTTCCCCTTTTGAACTTGGACTTTATATGAACTCGTGGAAGTGGTGTCTGAAGCATTTGAGGTGATGTCCCCTGCTGGGACAGTTCAGACAGATCTCCGTGCACTAAGCGATACTGGTAAGTTATGCAACACGAATTTGGTACTCAAAATGAGTATTTTAAATCCAAAATGAGATTTAGAACTCCATGTGAATTATTGAAAATTAAAGCATTCATCTTTGGGGATTTTTGTAAGTCTTTTCTGCTTCTTTTTTAATTGTTTGTACTCATATTCATGACAAGCCTCATTCTCCTAAATAAAATTACAATTTTGGCCACACCACCCCCTTCCCCTGGGTCTGAGCATGGGGCTGGTGGCCTCCAGCAATGTTGATTTGTGCTGCTGAGCTGGGTCAGGAATATTTGGGAATTGGATGAAGACCTCCAGGGCACTTCCCGGTGTGCGTTGGGTTCAGTAAATGCTGCTCTAAATCCCATTTATTGCAGCCACCAAGAACAGGCCTCTGTTAGAGAATCAGGGAATATTTTGGGTTGGGAAAGACGTCTAGGATCCTCTATTCCAAGCATTCTCCCAGCATGTTATGTTGACTCCTGCACAAGTGAAAATGTGCTCAGGAATTCGCAGCTGGGAGGTTCTACAGAGCTTTGGGGGGGGAAAGCTGTGGCGTGACCAGGCAAAAACACTAAACTCATTAACTGTACACCTCAAAATCAAGATTTCTGGGATTCCTGGGAGTGCAGCAATGTCCTGGATAGATGTGCTCTGACCTCCTGCAAACAGGAGGAGCTGGGATTCTCCCAGTTCAGCACCAGGAGAGTGAGGAGCTTGCGGGGCCAAACTGAGTCTCCAGAATGTCCCAGTTATTGATGCTGTGGGACCCTGAGCCTTGTCCCCTTCTGAGAATCCCCTGGGAAGGGCACGGGCTCAGCTGAGGTAAAACCCCAGCTTGGACCTGTCTGTCTCACACTCAGGATCATTTTTAGACAATTTTAATCACAAATGAAGGGTTTGTCACAGCTTGCTGGGTCTCATGCCTTGGAGCTCTTGGTGTCAGATTGGGGGGATCGTGGACACCTTCCCTGCTCCAAACCTCATCCATCCTGGCTTTGGACACTCCCAGGGATCCAGGGGCAGCCCCAGCTCCTCTGGGAATTCCATCCCAGTGACTCCCCACCCTCACAGCCAGGAATTCCCTCCCAAATCCCATCCCACCCTGCCCTCCTTCATTTTTAAAGATTCCCCCTTTCCTGTGTGCTACCAGTGCATTTTCCTCTGTTCAGATTGTGCCAGACTGGTTGCAAAGTGTCAGAGAAAAAGGAAAACTCTTGGTTCTGCTGCTTAACTTCTGTTCCTGATGGCTGATGTTGGCTCTTGGCAGAGAGGATTGATTTCCATTTAAATCTGGACAAGCAGGAGAGGCCCCAGTCATGAGGAAAAGCCTCTGAGTTGGTTGGATTATGGGATTTGATCAAAACCAAGATTAAAATTGAGGGGTGTGGATGGTCCTGTTAAAATTCTGACAGTTCTTTTTGGGAGAAATCTCCTTAAAGTGATAAAACTGCTCCTAAGAGCTGCTGATTTTAGAAGATCTTCACATTGTCAGCATGGAATGTGGGATTTTTGGATTGGCTTCTTGTTACCAGGACAATGTGGGAACACAGTCCTGGGTTATTTGTCCAGTTTAAGGGATACAGGAATGGGGTTTAGAGCTGCCAGTGGGATTTGACAAATTCTACTCCTGTATTGTGGTAACTATAAATCTATTTATAGTATATTTTCATCTGACATGTGTGGCGGAGCTTGGCATCTTAAGGAGTATTTTTATTTTGATTTATCCATTTGCTCTATGTTAGATATATTGAGATACATAAAATAGCTTTCAATATATAAAATATATTGATATATATTAGATACAGATATATGTATTGATATATAAAAATCTATATTGATATATAACATAGATATTCATATGTGTATTGATATATATCTACAAAATACACATTAATCTGTATCTATTGAAATAGATATGCGGTATTTGTTAAATATATTTAACATGAAAAATTACATCTATTTACAGAGGTTTATAAACTCAGGCTGGAATTGGAGTTTGAATCCCCAGATGATTTCTTCTTTAGCCCCCAAATTCCCTGAGCTATTCCTTTATTTACAAGGTTAATAAATGCACTATTTTTTCCCCTTTATCCTCTGTAAACTCTGTCATTTCACTCTTTGCTTTTTCATTTTTTTTAAATTAACACTTTACCCAAAAATCTTCCAACAGTGAGCTGTCCTTAAAAATCGAAATATAATTAAAATAATAACTCCTCATCACTAGCCTCCTCTCTCTGCCATGACTTCAGCCCCTTTCCCACCTGGAGCTGCCCTGACAGCAAGGCCAGAGAGGAAGGAGCAGCATCTCTGACAAATTTCCAGCAGGATCGAACCCAGGGATGCTGCTGGGATAAAGTGTGCAGCTGCAGCCCCATGTGGGTAAAACCCTGCTGGGAGCGTTGGCATTTCAGGCCATTTCTCCAAACTGAGCTCTTGGACATCCCTTGGTTTGTGCTGAATTCCAGGTTTGATTCCACAACCTGTTTTGAAAAAGCAGCAGCCCAGCGTGGATTTGTGTTGGGCCAACACTTCACCCAAAATATCCCTCTGAATGCTCAGTTTAGAACAATTAGACAGCAGGAACATGCCTGATTATTTATTTTTTCAGCCCTTGCAGTGGAGAGAAGCTGTTTGGGGTTATTTTAAGCTTTTCTTTCTGCACGGGGCAGCCCTGCTGAGCATCTCTGATGCTGGAAACACACAGAGCAGATTCTGGGGCTCAGGACACTTTGTCACCTTGGAAAGAAATGTCTTACCCTTGGGGGGATTGTGCAATGTGCATCTATAGAATAATATTCTAATTTGAAAATAATTGGAAGGAGATACTCTTGACATTGGAAGTCAGAGAGAATAAAAAGGAGTTTGGGTTAATGTGACAGAGCACTTTTAATGCCTGTGAGCGGATGGAAACAATAAAGAACTTCAGGGACTTTAATCTTGTTTGTCAAGTAATTTATCACAGTTGTTTTCATAAATCTCAGAGATAATCAGCATCCGTGGCAAATGGAACTGGATTAAACATGAGCTGCTGGGTTGTTCTCTTCATCTGGGTCTTGTAGCACAACGTGTCAGGATTTTCCTGGGACACGACTGCAGAGCAATGTCTCAAACAATGAAGAAGGGATTGGGAAGACTTAATTCCATCTGAAAATTCCAGGGACAACAGGTCTGCATTGCCTCTGCTCCCTCCTGGGCAGCTGAATCCTGGAATGAGCCCCTGCCTGGGTGGAGAATGGGGCCAACAGCAGCTTCTCAAGGCTTGTGGATGGAGGTGATCCCAATTCAGAGGGTCCTTGCAGAGCAATTCCTGCCTTTCCACAGGGATTCCATGATACTAGAGACCATTCCATTATGTCAGAGACCTTCGGGCTCTCCACAATTTCCTGGGCTCCCAGGGAACAGGGACAGGAGGAGAGGGAACGGCCTCAGGCTGGCCCAGGGGATGCTCAGGGTGGACAGCAGCAGGAATTTCTCCATGGAAAGGGTTGGAAGGGGCTGCCCAGGGAGGTTTGGAGTCCCCATCCCTGGAGGTGTCCCAGGAAGGCCTGGAGATGGCACTCAGTGCTTTGGGCTGGGGACAATGTGGGGGTAAGCACAGCTTGGACTCGATGATCCCAGAGGTTGTTTCCAACCTCAAAGATTCTGGGATTAAACACTGCTCAGGAAATTTCTGATTTTGCTTGAATTTTTTTGCCTGGAAATTTTTTTGCCTGGCAATTGTTGCCCTTTTCACTAATTCAAGGAGGAGTTGGGGAAGTGCACTTTGGATTTGAAGATTTTGGAACAAAACCTTCCAAACCATCCCCAGGAGTCCCCATCTCTGGGAGATTTCCCAGCCATGGGAAGGTGGCACTTGGGGTCACAGCTTAGGGTGACCTTGGGAGTGCTGGGGGATGGTTGGACTCGATGACCTCAGGGGGCTTTTCCAACTTTAACAACTTCATGACCAAAGAGATAATTGGGATATGGACAGCAGAAGTGCCACCTCCTGGTGCCTATGGGGTTTCCAGGTGGGATTTGTGGCACCAAATCCCTTCCAACATCATGTGTGATGCGGGCTGAACACCTAAATTAGGTACAAACACTCCCGAGTGAGTTAAAAGTGGCAGGGATGGCTTTAAACCAGCACTTGAGGGACAGACTTCTCCCCCTGGAATCAGGCTCACTACTGGATTTGGGGGAAGCAGCCATGCTTGGCCAGAGCTGGAGATCTGTCTCTATTAGAGCTCAGCTCAGGATGCCTCTGGCTCCTGCAGCAGCTGTATTTTATCACTTTAAAACGCTGGGTAATGCTGCATCAATAAATCCTGAATTAAGGAAATCTGCAAAGGAGCAACAGCCTTATCTTAATTAAGCAAAATCTATGGCTCCTGCCACAGTCTGGACCAGGAGCCAGTCAACCTTGGAACAGGCACTTTTTTCTGCACTTTGATGCTCCTTTTGGGGCTTTTTAGTGTAGGATTTGGGTTTGGGGACAGAAAAGCACATGACCTAGAAGTACAAGAAGGGGAGAGAGATAAAGGTACTTGATAAAGAGTTTTTCATGTGGTCATTCCACTTTTAGCCCTTTGAAGTAGAAATTGTCCCTCAAGATCCAACCCTGTGCTTTCCATCCTCCTCCCAGTCCAGGGCTGGCAGCCTGAAGCTAAAACAGATCATCTCCTGGGCTGGGCTGTCAAGTTTCCTAAAGAATTTTAAGTGACTTGGGTGAAATGAATCTGTTCTCCTACAAATTCTTTTTTATTTGAGGCTTGGTTTTGTTTTCCTGACCCAAAAAATTCCACAGCTGCTGTGTGAAGCTGGAGTGTAAAGGAGGGATAAAAACTTCATCTGCTTCGGCCCTTGGGATACCTGGGCTGCATTTAAAACACCAGGATCATCCTGTCTGAGCTCAGTGTTTGCCAAGCTGATCACAGAATCATGGAACTATGGAATGATTTGGGTGGGAAGGGACCTTAAATCCCACCCAGTCCCACCCCTGCCATGGGCAGGGACACCTCCCACTGTCCCAGGTTGTTCCAAGCCCTGTACAACCTGGCCTTGGCACTGATGTTACTCTGCATCTCCAAAACATGAAGAGATGAAATTTTTGAGAGTTTATCCTTTGTTTTTCCTTTTTCCTGTTGTCTCTGCTGCGCTGCTGTGCATCCACAGCTGGGTTGATTTTCAGAAGAGTGGCCTCTATCCATAGATAATCAGGAAATTCTGTTTTTTCCAGCTTTTCCAGCTAAAGGGCAGTGAATAAACTCGAGCTGTCCCTCACCGTCCCCATGTGGGATCAGAACTTTCCAGGGAGAGGCTGCATGGCCCAGGAGCTCTGTATTCCATCACTCCATCCCTGGATTTGCAGGAGCTGCTTTGCCTGGCCCTGTTTCTCCTGCACTTCTGGATTTATTTGGGGAGGTTCAGTGAGCCCAGGTTGAGCTGGGGAAGTGACCACGCTGCTAAATCAGCTGCAGTGTCAGATTTCAGCACTGACCACTTAAAGGCCACTCAGATCCCATGGATTGCTTCTTTGCTGGGAGGCAACAGGAATGCAGCAGCTACCTCTTGTTCCATTCCGTGGATTTAACTTATTTGAGGTGAATTCCTGACATTCTCCCTGGTTAGCTGTTCCTGTGTCCCTGGAGCACTCCAGGCTCCTTGGATAGGGAGATTTAAAGCCAGCAGAAGCACTGGGAGGCTCTGGTGGATTCAGACTTGGCACAGAAGGAGCTTCCTCTGGGTCTGTGAGGTGGGAGAAGCCCTCCCCTACTCCCAGGTGTGCCTGATCTGCAGGAATGTTGGAAAGACAATCTTTTGGTTCTGTATCCAGCTTGTTCTGCATCCCAAAAGAATCGCCTATATCACCACAGAGCTTTGCTGCTCCTCTGTCCAGGCTCTTTTCCAGCTCCCTCCGTGAGAATTGCTGCCCAGTGACACAGGAGAAGCACCAGGGAGCAGAAATAGGTCATTGTCTGATTTAGGGAAAGTTCTGGAGTCAGAGTGATCATTAGACAAAAGGTCCTTTGAGCAAAGCTGGTGTGAATGGAAGGGGAGTCAGGGAATGCAGAACACAAGGCCTGAGGAGTTTGAAGCCCCAAGCTGGTGGAAAGAAATGGAAGAGAGACAAAATATGTTTTACTTCCATGTTTTAGTTGAATTTAAAAAAAAATATTATTAGCAAAAGTATTTTTGTGATGTGTGAAATAATGAATTTCAGAGGTTCTGCAGGAGCTGATCAGGAACACCTGACCCAGAGCAGAGAGAAGGGTCAGTTCCCAGGGAAAAGTGAGATCAACTCCTGCCATTATCAGCCTCCTTCTTCTCCTCAGCCCTCACATCATACAAAAAGCTGGTGTGAATGGAAGGGGAATTACCTGAACGCAGAACATGAGGCCTGAGGAGTTGGGAATCCTGCAGCTGGTGGAAGGGAACAGAAAAGAGACAAGAAATATTTTACTTCCAAGGTTTAGTTTAGGGTTTTTAAAATATTACCAGCAAAAGTAGTTTCATAACACATGTAATAATGAATTTTAGGCCTGATACAGGACACCTGACCTCCAGAGCAGGGAGAAGGATCAGTTCCCAGGGAAAAGTGAGATCAACCCCTGCCATTATCAGGCTCCTTCTCCTTCCCAGCCCTCACATCCACAGCAGCCAATTCCCAGTAGAGCTCATACTGGGAATCACACTGGTTCAAGTAGGATCAGGATGAGGCTCCTTGATCTTTATAAAACTATTGGGTTTGGTGGTGGAACAGTGTTCCCTCCTCCTCCTCCCCACTCCCCCAGACAATCAGCCTCGATTACTCATTGCTGCTTCCCGCAATCAGCCCAGTACAGATGGTATCACATTGTTTGGAGGCCACCACAGATAAGCTATGATGAAAATTCTGTGTTACCAGTGATTTCCAGCTCGGTTCTTTTCCTTTTAAATGTTTATTCACTCAAGAAGAAAGGAACCGTGGGGCTTTTTCATTTTAATTTACAAACCTCGCTGGCTCTCTGCTGTTGCCATTTAAAAGGGAGTTATGGCCAGAAAAATGATGCGATGAAAAATAAATGATCTGGGGAGTGCCATAAATTTCACCTGCTCCCTCCAAGACTCCCTGATCAAATCTGCTCTGTTTTCAGACCCAAAAGATGTCCATGGAGGTTGCAAGGACTGTGAAATCCACTGGAAACCATTCTCCCATGCTTTCTCTGGGGCCGTGCTGTGCCTGGGCTTCTGTGGGCAGCACCAGCAGGGTTGCTGTGGCAGTGGGAGCTGAACATTGATGGATCACAGCCTTTCCATCCTTTTTCCAGCAGCAACAGCATCAGACACCTTTGAAAAGAGCACAGGAGGCTTCTCAAAAAGAGTCAGAATGATACCTTTTGGTGGATGTCATCTTGAATAGCTGGAAATGATTTTGTCCTGGTTTTCCATCTTCATTAGGTTTCACTCCCAGAAGCCCAGGCTTAATTTTACCCAAAAGGGGGAATTGAACTCTGCCCGTGATCGTGTCCCACGGGTTTTGTGTTCCTGAGAACAGAAACCAGTTTAGTTAAACAGAATCAGTGCCTTGCAAGCCCCAGTGGCTCTGAAAGAGCTGCCAAAGTGCTCTGCTGAGCAGGACCTGGAAATGTAGCTGGGACAGCCCAAAGCCTGGTGTGAGTGCTGGAACAGAGCTGGAATTGTCTGTTCCAGGTCCTTCCCTTCTCCTGCCCAGCCCCAGCTCGAGGGGACCTGTCCCTGGGATTCCTTTTCCTGCTGCCACCTGTGTTTTACACCGGGACAGCCAGACAGAGCCACGTCTGCCATGGCCAGAGCTACCTGTCCACTGCTTCTGGGTCACTTCACAGAGGGACACAGAGCCCGTGCAGGAGGTTTGTCCTCTTCTGGGGGGGATTTGACCGGTTTTTATTGCTCAGGTTTGGGTTTTTTTCGATGGCAGAGTTAAAGGGAAGAAGCAGCTGAGGTGAAGGAGAATTCATGGAGAGGCGTGGGGGTGATGGAGCTGTGGGTATAAATATCAGTGACCTGAATCCCCTGGAAACCTGGCATGGTTTGGGTGGGAATGGACCTTAGAGCCCATCCAGTCCCCTCCTACCATGGGCAGGGATATGTCCCACGGTCCCAGGAGGCTCCAGCCTGGCCTTGGACACTTCCAGGGATCCAGGGGCAGCCACAGCTCTTCTGGGAATTCCATCCCAGCCACTCCCCACCCTCACAGCCAGGAATTCCTTCCCAATATCCCATCCCTCCCTGCCCTCTGGCAGAGGGAAGCCATTCCCTGTATCCTGTCCCTCCATTCCTTGTCCCCAGTCCCTCTCCAGCTCTCCTGGAACCCCTTTAGGCCCTGCCAGGGTCTCTGAGCTCTCCCTGGAGCCTTCTCATCTCCAATTGAACACCCCCAGCTCTCCCAGCCTGGCTCCAGAGGGGCACAAACCCTCAGAGCATCTCCGTGGCCTCCTCTGGATTTGCTCCATTAGATCCCCATCCCCTGGATGTTTGGAGTCCTAAATAAATCATCCCAGGGTACATTTTTCCCAGCTATGAGGAGTGTGGCTGGGAAGCCCCATAAACTGAGCATCGCTGCTTTCATTGAGCTGAGTGGTCACTGCTTCACCTCCTTTAATACACAGAAACCTCCCCTGTGCTGCCCTTTCTGCCCCCTCAAACATCTTTTCATTTGGGGTGGATTTACAGCTTGTTCTTGATTCCAGGAAGAGCCTGGTTGTGGTTTCCAGCTGGAAAGTCCAGAGCTAGCAGGAATGGGGTTATGCCAGACAGACCCAGTGACACAAAACCCACCCAAGAGACAATAGAAGCTGAATTATTTTTCCAGAGCAGACTCGGAAGGGTCTCATGAGATGTCAGAGGCCACAAGCCCTCAGCTGGAGGAAACCAGAAATCTTCACTTTTCTCCCTCTTTTACTTTTCATTCTCTTTTGGAGTGTGAGGACAACCTGAATCCCCCAGCCTGCCTGCTCCTCCTCCTCCTCCCCACAACAAACCAATATGACAATCAGGTCAGAACACCTTAAATGTTTGGGAGAAGATTTTTTGTCCCTTTCCTGAGCCTGTCTGCTCACATTATACCGAGGAACAGGAGCGCTGCTGCTCCGCTCATGCGTTAAGGATGGATCGCTCTATTTTCTTCCCAAATAACAGAGGAAAGGGAAGCAGCTGTGACAACTTAAGCATTGAAGAACCATAAATCATCCTCCCCTTCCCTTGTCCCCCCACATATCATGAAAAATAAATGTGGGGCCCTTTTGGAGATGTTTTTCCACTTTTCATTTAGAGCTGGGGGGTTTAAAACTGGGGGGTTTTGTACAACATCGCATGGTTTTGGAATTGGGGCTTTGAATAAATAATCAGTGCAATTAAAATGGCAAGGGGGTAACATTGGAGAAGCCATGGAAATGCAATAGTGTCACAGTCCTGGTGTTCCACAGAAATTTCTGATGGAAGTGGTGATAATATGATTCAGCTGATAAACATATCAGGTTTTACAAGAACTGCTGATATTTAATGGTTGGGGGCAAAAATAACTTTTTTTTGTTTAACTGATTCTGCTCTTGGATTGTGGATGTTCTGGGTTAATTAATATTGAAGACACATCACCTGAAAACTCCTCGATTCCATATTTCTCCTAATTTCTGCCTGTTTTCCCTTCATCCTGTGAGCCATGGAATGACCCTAAGGAATATCCTTGGCCACAGGAATTTTCTTAATATTGATTTCAGACCTTGCTCCTGCATCAGCCTCTCCTTGGGGCTCAGCTCCCATTACTCTGCATGGCTGCTTTTCCTGGCCAAGGCCATTTACTTTTATTTGCTCTTTATTTTCCTTGGGGAAAACCCATTCCTGGCGTGTCCCAGGAAAACCTCCCAGAGTCTTTCTTGCTGCTTCAAACATGAGACACTCGGCTCAGAGAACACCTTGTCAGAGCCTCCACAGGATTTCAGCCTCTACCCCACCCAAATTTAAAGATATTCAAGCAATAAATGTTAATTCTTTTCTTTTGGCCTCTTTAGGGACTGTCAGAGCACACAAGCTCCTCGCTGGATCCATCCTTCTTCCCCAAATCTTGGAATTTAACCCTCTTATCATTTGCCTTATCACTGCAGAACACGAGGAAAACACCTTTTGTACTTTGCTTTGAAGAGGTTTTTAACCTTCCCTCTTTAAGGTTAATCAGGCCCATTAGCAGAAGCTAATTAAAGTAATTAGGTCGGTTAGCAGACTCTCCTTGGCCTTTGTTAAATCTGGGAATATGAAGCCCACAGTAAATAGCTGAGATTAATGGCAGTGTTGTGCCATTGTTTATCACTTGTTTTCAGGAGAGGTAATCGGAGATTGATGCTCTCTCAGATGATTTTATCATAAATATTGCAAGTCGCCCCAGCCTGTCCTTTGCTGCCTGACTTGGTGCATTAAACTTTTATCCACCCCCCATCCCAGCCTCTCTCGGAGAGAGCCACTGCCCTGAAGGAGCTGGTGGTGAAAATAGCAGGATTTGTTTCTCCCCTGGGGGAATTCCATTGTGCCGGGGCCAGGGAAGATGTTTAAAGATCTTCTGTGCCATTGCTTCTGTTTAGTCGCGCAGCTTGTCCTGAGATGTTCCGACGTCCCCTTCTTCTGAGCTGTTATGTTTTGGCTACCAGCTATTTTCTCATTCCTCAGCCCCTGACATCACTGACAGCCACACTGGATACACTTCAGCTCCAATCTCGTCTCACATCAGGGGGAAAAGTCGGGTTTTCTTTTATGCTTTTTTTTTTTATTTCTGACAATACAGCTGAGATTTCCCACCTGCTGTTCCCATCTCCAGTGGAGCAAGAGGACAGGGATCTTCCCTCTCCACCTCACATCTTCTCTCTAATGGCTTTTTTCCTGGTGAGACCTGGAAATGTCTCCCACTTCTGGGACGTTTCCAAGCTGAAAGAGAGAAGATTTAGAAGGATATTGGTCTGAAATCCTTCCCTGGGAGACTGGGGGGAGGCTGGGATGGAATTCCCACAGGAGCTGTGGCTGCCCGTGCGTCCCTGGAAGTGTCCAAGGCCAGGCTGGACCATCTGGAAGGTTCCCTGTCCATGGCAGGGTGTGGAATGGGATAAACTTTAATGTCCTTCCCAAACTGTTCCATGATTCCCTCTCCCTTCCTCATTAACTCCTGGCCTCTGCCTGGCACTGACAGTGAAATTATTCTGGAGTTTATTTTCTGCTGAGAGGAAAAATTCCGCCCTCAGCTCCCTCCCAGTGCCCCCAGTCTGGGTTTACTGGGTTCAGCACAGCACTCTTTGCCACCTGCATAGTATCACAGCTTTATTTTACATATAAATATCAATATCCTGATATATAAATTTATCTCTCCTTCTATATCAATTTCTCTCTCTTGCTATATAAATTTATCTCTCCTTCTATACAACTACATATCTCCTTATATATAAATATGTACCTCCTTATATATAAATATTTCTCTCCTTCTATATAAACATGTATCTCCTTATATATAAATATATATCACATATAATTATTTATATCCTTATATGTAAATATAAAAGCTGCTTTAACACAATAATGTCTAAGAGTGCAGCTCATGGCCCCCTGAATATATTTTTTTTGGTGGTATTTTTCATAATTTTCCTTTAATCCTCAATAAATACTGGAGGGTTAGGGAATTTGCATCTGACTTTCAGCAGAGTCTGTCCCAAACACTCGTGTTGGTGTTTTCAGACAATCACACAATCACTCACTGATTCCTTAAAAAAATTCTGCTTTTTTAGTGCCTGAACAGAGAATTTCTCCCCATTTGCTTGTCCCATCCACAAAAGTATCACTTTGGGGTGAGAGGGGATTTTAAAAGCACTGAAAATTTGATGGAAGATGTGGAAAGCAGCCGGGGTTAAAGCTCTGGAGATTCCCAGTGTGGGAGTGAAGTAGAAAAAGATGTCAAGGAGCAAAAAAGGCAACAGACTCAGAAAAATCTCTTCCTGAAGGAGGACTTACAGGGGGCATAAGGAAATGCACAAATAAAAGAAGAAAAAAAAACCTACAAATGTGCTACAGGGTTAACAAATATCCTACAAAGATCCAGCAAAAAATATCCTACAAATGTGTTACAGGGATAACAAATAACTTACAAATATCCAGTAAAAAATATCCTACAAATGTGCTGCAGGGTTAACAAATATCTGATAAATATCCAGTAAAAAATACCCTATAAATGTGCTGCAGGGTTAACAAATATCTTACAAATATCCAGTAAAAAATATCCTACAAATATGCTACAAGGTTAACAAAATATCCTGCAATACACTACAGGGTAAACAAATATCTCACAAATATTCTACAAGGATAAAAAATATCCTACAAAAATCCAGTAACAAATGCCCTACAAATACATTCCAAGTTTAACAAATATCCTATAAATATCCCATAACAAATGTCCTACAAAAATCCAGTAACAAATACGCAGCAAAGTTAACAAATATCCTACAAATGTGCTACAGGGTTAACAAATATCCTACAAATTCTACTAAAAATATCCTACAAATACACTAGAAGGATAACAAATATCCTGTAAATATCCAGTAACAAATATCCTACAAATATGCTACAGGGTTAACAAATATCTTATAAATATCCCATAACAAATCCTACAAAAATCCTGCAAAGGTAACAAATATCTTACAAAAATCCAGTTAAAAATATCTTAAAAATATACTACAAGGATAATAAGTAGATAATCCTACAAATATCCAGTAAAAAATGTCCTACAAATGTGCTACAGGGTTAACAAATATCCTACAAATATACTACTAAGTTAACAAATGTCCTACAAAAATCCCGTAACAAATGCCCTACAAATGCATTCTAGGGTTAACAAATATCCTATAATCATCCCACAACAAATATCCAACAAAAATCCTGCAAAGATAATGAATATCTTACAAAAATCCAGTGAAAAAGATCCTTAAAATATACTACAAAGATAACAAGTATCCTAAAAATATCCTACAAATATACTACAGGGTTGATAAATATTCTACAAATATCCTACAAGTTTAACAAGTATCCTACAAATACACTACAAGGATAACATGTATCCTGCAAATATCCAGTAACCCTTGTAGGATAAATGTTCTTGTTAAGTAAATTATTAAAAATATCTTCAGTATAAATCATTAATTTCTTCTGTGCAGATGCTGTGAAATTTTTAATTTATATTTAAAATCTTACCCAAGTCCAATCTAAGCTGTTTTTTTCCGGTTTTTCTCTTTTTCAGACAATGCTTTTTTAAAGTGGAAATTTCCAAAATCCTCCAAACTCCTGGAAGTTTTCAGTGCTGACCAAATTTTCCAAATTATTTGCCCATATTCTGAGGAAAATGTGGAATTTTGGAGTTACAGTCATTGCAAAAGCAGGGATATGGGGATATTTCTTACTGGATGTTTGCAGCATGAGAGGAAGAGAAAAGTCACAATAAAAGTCAGTGGCAATTATCCTACAAGGAAAGCCCACAAGGATATTTGGGATTGACTTTAATTGGGATTTTTTCCTTCCTCTCATCCATTTCTGGCTGCCTGGGAGGTTGCGCAGATGGTTTTTGTGGAATGGCACAAGGACAGGGATGGGACAGCAGGACAGGGATGGAGATTTGGGGTTTTCAGGGCTCTGACTAAATCCCTAATAAATCCTGGTCTGGATGAACCCTGCCTTGTGTCCCAGTGGAGCTTCCATGGGGTGAAAAACCCCCAGGGGTAAAAGGCTGGAGTTTCACAGACTTTTTCCTCTGTGAAAAGCCTCAATTCCCAATAAATCTTTTATTTGCTCCCATTAATCTCAGCCTTGGAGCCTTTCCTGCCCTGCTCCTGCCCCAGGAACATGGGGACACCTTTATCCTGAAATCTCTTTATCCTGGAATCTCTTTATCCTAGAGACATTCCATGCCAGGGATGGACAAATATCATCAAAACCCTCACAGTTTTCCTCACAAATCTGGGCCAGCCTGGATCTTGGGAATGGGATGTGAAAGACTCTCTAAAAAGGAGTAGTTGGGGAATTTGATGGGTAGAAGAGTTCAGAGAGGATGTTGCTCTATGATTTTGAAATTTTGGCACTTCCTGCAGCTTTTCCCTTTGCTGCAGCTCAAGTTATTAAAAGCCCAGAGTTTACAAGGATTTCTCAGGTTTGTTTGTTTGTTTACATAAAGCAATGTAGAGCTCACAGTGCCCCAGAAGGCAAATCAAGCAGTGCCATTCCCATTTTTAATTGCAGGAAAACCAAAAATTAAATGGAGGCAGGGGGCGGGGAGAAGACCTCATTCAAGGTCATGTGGAAGACAGAGAGCTAAATCCAAAATTTTGAGTCATCTCAGAATCCTGGAATGGTTTCGGTGGGAAGGGGCTTAAAGCCCACCCCATTCCACTCCTGCCATGGGCAGGGACAACTTCCACTGTCCCAGGTGATCCATCCTGGACTCGGACACTTCCAGGGATCCAGGGGCAGCCACAGCTCCTCTGGGAATTCTCTCCCAGCCCCTCCCCACCCTCACAGGGGAGAATTTTTTCCCAATATCCCACCTAAACCCAAACTCTTCCAGTTTAAGCCGTTCCCCGTTATCCTATCACTCCATTCCCCTGTAAAAATCCAGGCTGGACCCTTCCAGTGAATCCTATTTTATCTCCAGAGGAAACTCAATTTGATAAAAGATGTGGAGACGAGATGCTCCCATCAGAACCTCTGTAGCCATAAAAGAGGTGAAACTTCCCCCAAAACCCTCAGAGCGTTCAGTGCAAGTACCAAGAGCCAAATCCAGGAGGAATAATAACAGAGTCAAGGATAAAGGGACAAAGTGAGTCAATCCAATCATTATGCAGGGATAATATTTCTTACTGTCCAAAGAGAATATTAAGCTGCTGCCTAGGAAGGGGAAAAAAAAAAAAAAAGAATAAGCAGAAAAAGTTATTAAGGAATGATAATGGAGGGAAGGGAATATTATGTTGATTCTCCCAACAGTTATGAATGAATAAAGATACAGTGGCTGTGATAAAAAATCACATTTCCCTGGAGAGAATGGTAAAAAACCCAGCCACTGCCGAGTCCTGATCATTCTTTCAAATGCTGAGCATCGAAATAACCCCACCTTTTCAAGTTTGCTGCTGATAAGTCCTAATCGGACCCTTTGAGTCATAAAAACATTCCCAGATTGCGATCTGCTTGGAGAGGAGCAATAAATCACCAGGATGGGGCAGACGGCTCCTCCAGCAGCAGTCCTGGAATCACTCGTTTGGCACTTAAAAATAAAAGTGAGAACGACAAACCTGTCGTGTGTTTGGTGGTTATAATACCTCAAATATTTATAATGCATCAAATGTGGCTGTTACAACAGTCACAGAACAGTGGGAGCAGCTCCCTGGCAAAGACAGGAATTGGAAAATCAAACATTGTCTCAGCACTGGAGGAGTCGATTGGCTGCATCAAAGAGTGATTTTTTTAAAAATTAACAAAAAAATCGGTGATTCTTTCAAGTCCCCCCCTCCCCTCAAGGCACATTTTGCATCTTCCTGCAGCTCAGGGGAGAGCTGGGCAGGGGACGCTCGAACCAGGGGAGGTTTTATGGTGGAAATTACTGAAAATGAGCTGCCTTGGAATTCTGAGTGACAGGAGCCATGGAATTCTGGGCTGTGGGAGTGGGAGCCATGGAATTCTG
>JAGMWU010000029.1:626757-646456 GCA_018697195.1 Certhia americana
TGGGAGTGGGAGCCATGGAATTCTGGGGAGTGAGAGCCATGGAATTCTGGGCAGTGGGAGCCATGGAATTCTGGGCAGTGGGAGCCATGGAATTCCAGGCAGTGGGAATCATGGAATTCAGGGCAGTGGGAGTGGGAGCCATGGAATTCTGTGCAGTGGGAGACATGGATTTCTGGGCATTGGGAGTGGGAGCCATGGAATTCTGGGCTCCCTGCATTTGTGTGCTCTGCTGGGTCCCTGCGGGGATCAGCAGCCTACGGAGACTGACCAGCTGGACTGGATGGATGTTGAAAAGCTCCTCATGGATGGTTTTCATTTCTCTGATACCATTTTGGGTGTGCCTGGTAAATTGCTTGGTCCCTCTGACCCTCCAGAATTCCAGTGCAGTTCATATTCTGGTTCCCAGGCTCACTTCCCCTCAGTTTTATGATTTTCATGTCAGTTTGGATCAGCTTGAAGCATCCTGATGGGTGGAAATGAGGGAGCAGAGGGAAGGGTGAACTGGGAAAGGTTTTGGTCTCAGGCTGCTGGAAGGATCAGGATGATTTTCAGGGAATGGGCTTTTTTAACTCTCAGCCTGATGTGTCAGCTCCTTTTCCACCCAACCAAGAGATCCACATCCATCCCATTTACACCTGTAAAACCAACCTGCATTTCCCAGTTAACACTAGGAAATGGTTATCTGCACAGTTTCCTCCCAGGTTAATTTTGTCTGCCTCTTTTTTTATTTTTTTTAATAAAAATTAAGGCTATAATTTACATTAAAAAAATATAAAGCTGATTTCCATAAAAAAGGAAATTTGGTATTTAAGGAAAGAAGCAGGTGTTCACTGCAGGAAGAATGAGGTACTTTGGTGGCCTTGGCTGAGTTTGAATTACTTTAATTTTTATTTTTTTAAATTTAGCACATCCTGTGGATGGACATGCAGGGAAAAAATTAAGTGATTAAAAGGGAATAGCTTAAAAAACAGTGTTTAAAAATGAATGTCTTAAAATTTCTCAGCACCCCAGAGCTGTTTGGGCCAGCCTGTGGTGATTCATGTTTTGAATTCCTCAAGGATCAGAGGCAAAGTTTAGTGAGGTTGGTCTTGTGTTTGTGTCTGAGTTTCCTAGGAATCCAAGAACTCTCCCTGCATGGATCAGGGCTGTTGGGATGGCTGTTTAATTAGGGTTGGGTTAGGTGTCTAATTAGGGTTAGATGTTTAATTAGGGTTCACCATTATGGGCAGAAAGACACCTCGGAGCTCTGAGGGTTTGCACAGGGCAGGAATTAGTCTGGGAATGACCTTTCCCCCTCCGCCTGGAGAGAGATTAAACCACAGCAGATGCTTGGAGGAGAAAATGGGATCTCACCCAGCCTCAGCTGGGCATCTGGAACGTTTCCTCCCTGCAACCTGTTGGGAAGTGAATTTAGGGAGCGATTCCTGCTGCTCCCTTCTGCTGTTTGCCACAGGCTTTTCCAGCCCTTCTCTCGGCAGTGTCCGGCTGGATGGGTCTGACAGGGAGAGACAGGACAGGGATCTTGGCTGCCTCAGTGGGATCAGAGTGATCCAGGATGACGCTGACGAATGTTGGAATGGCAGCCCTGGACCATGATGTTCCTGGGCCAGTGCACAGCAGAATGAGTTGAGTGCAGGCCAGGTTCTGAGCTCTCTGTTCCTCACTTCCATGACTGCCAGCGACCCCAAATTTCACTTTGGCCATGAAAATCCTGCTTTGGGGATCTTTTTGGTGAAGAAGTTCGGGGCAGTTTCCAGGCCCAAGCTCTGGATCTCGGTGCTTGATGTCTAAATTGGGATTTCACCCTCGCGGTTACCTGGCACACGCAGAGGGTTGTTCTTGTTCTCAGGAATGAAGTAATCCTAAAGGTTAAGCCTGTGGGGTGTTCTCAGCCCTGCAAGAAATAATATGGTGACATTTAACTGCTATTAGAAGAAAAAAACCTCATATTTTTCTTTCCCACACCCCCATCCTCCCCTCCCTTTTTTTCCTTGGCAAAGCGCGTGAGGTGTTCGTTTTGTAGCAGTGTTTAAAATAAATCCACAGCTCCCACCACTGTCCCTGTCACTGCCTGGGCTAATGCAGATGGATTGGGGCTGTCCCTGCTGCCTGAGCCCTCCTGGAATATCCTGACTTTTCAATGGCCACTCCATCAACTCTTCCATGGGGAGCCCTATCCCAGGAAACACAGGAACGGGACCCCCGCCAGTTGCCAGTGGGAAATCTCAACTGGGGATGTCACAATTTGCAGTTTTTCATCAATCTCCACCAGCTGTGCATTGTGCTGGACCCTAGGGTCAGCCTGGGGGAGGAAAAGTAGGGATCTGTTGTGTTTCTTGAAGTACAGGGTGGGATATAATCCATGGCTGGCTTGGGGTGTCCCAAACCAGCCATGGACTATTGGCATCATTTTACTCCTACAACCAGAGCTGGCTCTCCTCTCCCTGTTAATTTGTTAGATAAAAAATTGCTTTTCTATATTTGGCTTCTTAAAATTATCTTTATTGTATTTATTTACCAATTTAATGCAAGAAAGGAGATAAAAATTCTGGTTTCGGGGCTTGGTCAAGTGAAGTCTTTTTCCCTTGGCTCTATTAGGCTTTGGATCATGATTTTTCTCTTTTTTCTACCTTTATTTCATCTTTTTTTTTTGTTCTCTTTTCTCTCCACTGAAACCAAGTCCACCTCTATTAATATCAGTTATCCTTGCTGTAAAAATCAGCCCATTCACCAGAATAAATAACCCCTCTCTAAAATGATGATCATAAAAAAGAGCTGAGTTAACACAGATTTTCCTGCCTTTTAATGGAATGACCATCGTTGGACAGCACAAAAACACATCAATAAATTTTTGTTTCCTGTAGTTTTCTCTTAAGATTAATATTTTTAACTTAAATATTGAGAACACACAGGCGAATTAGGATCCACTTGTGCAGATTTGTACAGCCAACAATTTTTCGGGTATTAAAAGCTGATTGATTTCCCATTTAAATTAATCTTAAAAGACTCTCAGTTTATGAAGTCAAGTGGATATAAACAAACTCTGGATGCATAAGGGAGAAATTTCGGGATGTGATGGAGTTGCTTTGTTATGTGGAACTCCAGATCAAAGACACAGGGAAAAAATCTGGGAAGGATCCAGTCCAAAAAATTTTATCAGGATTAATAACACTGATAACAAAGAGGATGAAGATTTTGGAAGGATCCAGTCCAAAAAATTTTATCAGGATTAATAACCCTGAGGATGAAAATTCAAGATGGCTCCCTCCTGACAGGGGATACCAGAATGTTTGCAGTGTCTGTGTCAGCCCCTCCTTGCCAAATCTCTCCGTTGCTTTTGTACTTTTTTTTTAAATTGTCACCACTTATTTCATCTCATTGCCCAAACCCAGTCCCTGGAGAGCAGCTCCTCCCAGCTCCGATCCATTCTGTTGTTTATTCCTGTTTCCCAAAGCATCAGGGATGTCCAGGGATGTAAAACAAGGGATCCTTCAGCTCAAATCTTCTGAGCCATTTGCTGGAGACATCACCGTGGCCTGATGGCAGTGGAAGGATGGAGTGGCCCTAATAAAGTCCTTTTTTGCCTGGATGGAGTGGCCCTAATAAAGCCCTTTTTTTCCTGGATGCAGAGCCCTAATAAAATCCTTTTTTGCCCGGATGCAGGGGCCCTAATAAAGCCCTTTTATGCCTGGATGGAGGGGCCCTAATAAAGTCCTTTTATGCCTGGATGGAGTGGCCCAAATAAAGTCCTTTTTTGTGCCAGCAGAGCTCAGCTGGACATGGACGGGAACCTGAAGCCACTTCCATGGCTCAGAATTCCATGCTCTGATCTTGTCCACTCTATACTTGAACTCCTCACCTGGAAATTGGGATGGGCTCAAGTTCTGAGCCTGCAGAACCAACAGGAGCCTGTACTGACCCCATGCAGCTGCTGGGGTTGGGAATGTGACCCTTGCCCTCCTGGAATGCCAAAGGAAACAGCCTCAGGTGTGCCAGGGGAGTGTGCAAATACCCACCTGAGGCTGGATTTTTGGGAGAATTTCTTTATCCAAAGGGCTTTCCAGACCTGCACAGGGGTGGAAAAATTAATCCCCATCCCCAGGGGGATTTAGCAGCTGTGGGGATGTGGCACTTAGGAACATGGTCGGGGTGGCCTGGCAGTGCTGGGGGATGGATGGGCAGATGATCCTAGAAGTCTTTTTCAACTCAAACAATTCCATGACTTTTTTTTTTTTATTTCAAATGGTCTCCACTACACCTGTGAGCAGGAACCTGCTCTGCCCTCAGTGTCCAAAAGTGACAATTACTGTTCTGAAGCCAAAAAGCATCACCTGATGATCCAGGTGAGGCCAGTGGTTGTGCAAACTGGGTTTATCCTGTTCCTCTTGTCCAAAAAACATTCCAGGAATGACTCGTGGCATCATCGGCTGGATGGGAATGTTTTATTCGGTTTGTCTCAATTGATCAATGTGTGGGCTTTTAAGCAGCTTTTTCACTGGAGATTTTTTCCCTGGAAGTTTCATTTCATCCCACAAAGAGGCAGAAAATAAAGCACTGAAGTGCCCCTGCCCATTGCCCACCCCCTGATATCTGCCCTTGTTTTCCAAGGCACAGTTATAAAAATGCAGGAAGGAATTTTTAATTTTTCATTACTTTGTGCATTTGGGTGGATTTACTCTTCAGGTGCATTCAAATAATGGGAGGATTTGGGGTCTGGGGAGGTGTTTTCTTGGGAATGTGTGGGGTCAAAGGCAAGCTGGAGCACTTGTCCTTAGCAGAGGCAAAAGGAATTTTCTGTTCCAGTTATTTTTGATAGTCAAGGAGCTTCAGCCACCAGCTCAGCCACCTCCTCCCCATATCAGGGGTCCTTTCATTCCAGCTTATTCCCAATATATGTAAAAAATGGCAACTCTGACAAATCCACTTTTATGGGAGGCTTGTGCTTAACAGATATTTTTTCCTGTATTATTCTTCCCTTCTGAAAGCAGAGCATTATTTAAAGTGTCAGCCCACAAAACTCCCATAAATAATGAGCTGGGAAGCAGGGAAGGCCACGGGCTCTAGCTGCTGTGAGAATTCCAGCATTTACTCAACTCCCAAAGTCCTAAACCAGCTCTTTCCCCAAAACATTTGCAACCAAACTGCTCCCTGCAGCACTCGTGGATTCAATGACAGAAATTGTTAGGAGTGCTGTAATAGAATTTGTAAATGATGTTGATTTACTCATTCCAAAGGCTTTTGAAGGAAATAGATTGTGTTCATTTTCTCCAACAAGCTGCACATTCAGAACAACCATTGGAACACTCCGTTTAAATATATATGCAATTAAACTAATGATGTTTTAGAACATCCTAAATAACAACACAGCACAAGGACAGCTGTCCGTAGCCTCTGTTTAGGTTTACATTTCTGCTGCACGGTTTGCTGGTTTAATTTTTTATAAATATTGGTCAAAATTTTCCTTTTTGCTGTGTCTCCAAGAGCAGCAGCTGCCCCCAGCTCAGAACTGGCCATGAGAGGAGGAAAGGATGGAAATAAAAGAAAATAAAAAGCTTCTCAGGTGTAAAATAAAACTGGGATAAATCTTGATGCTTTCAGATGGTGTAGAGACACTCCGGGGGAAAGGAGAATTAGGCCCCAGAATACCCAGTGTAATTATGCAAATTGATGTTATAGAAAGGGTTTTTAATTGGGGATGCTTAACAAGATTTGAACAATGCCAGGTCCTGGATCTGGGTGGGTCAGTTCTAGCAAAGACTTCTCATGGGCTGAAGAAAAGAAATATGCCAGGACCTTTGCTGAGGTGTTCCCTCATGTTCACCTTCATGGAATTGTGGAATCGTGGAATCCTGGAATCGTGGAATCCTGGAGCAGTTTGGGTTGGAAGGACCTTAAAACCCATCCAGTGCCACTCCTGCCGTGGCAGGGACATTTCCCACTGCCCCAGGGTGCTCCAAGCCCTATCCAAGCTGGCTTTGGACACTTCCAGGGATGGGATCCTTGTTTCTCATCAAGCATTTCCCATGAAGTGACTTCCCCCACACAGGACGGATCTTTCCCCGCACTGAGTCCCTGATTAATTTTGTCTCCTCAGTAAATAAATCTCCAAGCAAAACTCACTTCCAGGTAATGATTCCTGCTTTGAACTCGCATCAACTCCCAACATCTTCATCACCTCTTCATTTCAATAATTGCTGCCTCTGTTTGCCACCAGTGCTTCCGAGGTGCTTCCACTCCGTGCAGGAATCACCAACGTTCGGCTCATTAAGAGAGGAAACCCCTCATTAACTGCGAGTATTAAATGAAACAGCTGAGTTGGTAACCAAACCAACAAAGGCACGGCTGCCTCTCCCTGGGATTGGGGACTTTGTCGTCTCCTTCATGGATTAATTATATGGTCCATTATACTGAAATGAGGGGTTTGATATCGAGACCGGTTTTGTTCTTGAGTTTTTCTACTCTGCAGCTGCTTTAATGCTCTTTATCTTTCTGAGAATGAGCAGCAAATTACAGATTTCTTAACCTGAAGGACGAATTTAGAGCAGTTTTGGATGGCTCTTATTTAAAATTAGTTCCAGGAGAAATGTCCAACCTGCAGAGGGGGAGGATGGTGCAGCTCTGCCCTGCCGTGATCCATCACACATTTTTTGGTAGCAGCCAAAAAACAGAAAACAGACCCCAGCCCACATCCCCAGGCACAATCCCTGCCCCTGGATGAATTTCACCTCTTTGGGTTCCACTCTCCTCCAGCTCTGTGTGCTTACAGCCATGATCCACCAGTAACTCCTGATTTCAGACCCCATTTTAAGCCTCTGGAACTGGGCTAAACTGGGAAAAAAAGCTCTTTGGTTCATGCCAAAACCGCTTTGGGAACTGAACCAAAACATTGTAAGTGAAAGAAAAATCAAGATTACTTCAAAAGCTTCCCAAAACAAACAAAATTGATGGGATCAAAGGTGTTCCATAGCTTCAGCACAGCCAGGCTTGGATTGTGTCTTTGCTGGGATGGGGACAAAGCTGTGGCACGTCCAGGACATCCAGGCTGGGTGTTGAGATCCATCAGGGTGTTGGGAATGGTTCTATTTCCCCTCCCTCCCCCGAGGGCAGGGGAAGCCACATCCAGAAGCTCAAGGAATTCTTGGATATCAGTGCTGGAGTCTTCTGCCTGGTGTCAGGAAATGAGCAGAGGGGATTTTCAGGCTAAAACAACCAGAATAAATTCATTAACTGACTAAAGCAACACTAACAAGCAGTACAAGTACCTCGATACACTCATCTCTGCTCTAGCACCAAAGGAAAATTCAGGTTTTTATGAGCGTGGTGACACTTCAAATGACACTTCAAAGACAGGGGTAAGGACCAAGCACTTGGAAGTGAGGGATGTGTTTATCTGCAGCAGCTGCCGAACTGGGGGAACAGGAAAATTCAATTTGTCCCATAATTATCTTTTGTACAAACAGGCAGTGGCCCTCCAGCCAGGCAGCTCCTAAAAAAGCCTCTAATTATTGCATATAATAACTCCCAACATTAATCTTGGCTGTTGCTTGTACAAAAATTATAAATTACTGCACCAAATCCTATTACTGCAAATATTAAAAGTTACTCAGCATTTATTGGAACTTTGATTTTTATTTTTTTTTTTTGCCTAGTAACTGTGTTAATTTTCTCCATATTTCACAACTCCAGCCATCACTGCAAGAGAGGTTTGAGAGTTTCAAAAATTCATTGCTGTGAGATTGGGCTCATATGGAAAAAGGAAAGGCCTTTGAACTTAGGAATATTAGGAATATTTCCTGGATTTGGCCAGCTCCAGGAATCCCCTCTTGCCCAAGGGGTGTTCCTCAAAAGTTCTTTAGTTTAGAAATCAGCTGAATACTTGAAGTTGTGTTTTTGAGCCCCCAAACTATCCAAGTCTTCCCTTCCTGCAGGAATTTTGCTTGGGGAATGTAATTCGGGAGAACTCTGGGGAATTTAAAGCTGATAATGCTTTTGGGATCTTAGTTGGACTGGACTGGGAAGGAAGAAAAACTATCACAGGACTGAAAGGGAACCACAAATATCATGGAAATCCAACTCAAATTTTCAGTTATTGTTGAATGGAATTGTCAAAGCTTCTGTTCCAAACCTGATGGATCAAGGGTTAAATGAGCTTTTATCACTTTTTATTACTGTCAGATCTCAAGGTGCTTTGAACAATGGAACTTTTTGAGACTCTGATGTGCAGAAGGATTCAGGACCTTATAGGACCATCTTTATGTGTCTGAAAATTCATGGAATTATGGAATCATGAAATGGTTTGGGTTGGAAAGAGCCTTAAACCCCATCCAGTGCCACCCCTGCCATGGGCAGGGACACCTCCCGCTATCCAGGCTGCTCCATCCTGACTTTGGGCACTTCCAGGGATCCACAGCTCCTCTGGGATTCCATCCCAGCCCCTCCCCACCCTCACAGGCAGGAATTCCTTCCCAATATCCCATCTACTTTGAAGCAGGAACAGAGACATGCTAGGTAGAAGCTGAATGAAAAAAAACCCCAAAAATTTTCAGAGCTTCTCCCAGTAACCAATGAATCTTTTTACTCCCCTTTTTTTCCCTTTTGCTGCTGTGCTGAAAAGCAAGAGAAAAGTTTGGGAATGCAGTCACTTAAGTCATGAAGAATTTAAAGTGTAAGACAATGTTCTTTTTTAGACTGTGCTGCTACAGAAACAGTTTGGAAATTTTTCTCCAAGGTATTTATAGAATTCTCTCTGTTCTCCCCTAAATAATCTCTGACTTTTCTTTTCCTGCCTAATACTCAAGTTTTGAAGGTTTCTTTGGGTGGTTTTCTGACATTTGATTTTTTTTGGGGTGGTAGCAAGGATTCTTTTGAATATTTTTCCACTTAATTTGGAGGATGAAGCCAAGACATGAAGCTTTCAAGAAGCAGAGTTGGGTTTGAACTTGGGGCTCAACTGAGGAGCCCCAGCTCTTTTGGAGCTGGGAATTGGGTGTCCCATAATAATCATCCTTTTCTGCATTCTCCCTGCCCCTTGCACTGTCTGTGGTTCTTTTTCCAGCAGATTTTGGCACTGTTTGATCCCATTTTTCCAGCTGGGAACATGGAGGGAGTGCTGTGTTGCCCAGAGGCTTTTCCAGGTACGGAACATCTCCCATCCACCCAGGACAGGAACAGCTCTGCCAGCTTCCCTTGGCTGCTGCTTTGCCTCCAGGGAGGATTTTCCTCCCCAAAACCACCCCACAAAAGCAAAGGATTCAGGAATCTCCCAGACCAGTGGAATTTTGAACCAGGAAGTGGCATTATCCCAGTGGTGTGGAGCTCAGCAAGGGCTGATTTCCCTTCTGTGCAGCCACCTCAGAGTCCAGCCTGGTTTTGCTGTTAAAAAGTCCAATGATGGTTCCATTTACAGATGTTTTTTTACCCCGGATTGTCAATCATTAATTTATCACTCTGTCAATCATTAATTTATCACTCTGTCAATGCGTAAGGAATTCCTGTCAGAACTGCACTAACAATGTCTGATTTTCCCAGCTCTCAGGACTGATTCTTATCTCTAAGTGGAATCATTCAGCTGCTTCAAAAGCACCACATTTCCTCCTCTATTTAATAATAATCCTCTGCTTTAGGCTGGGGATTTTTGTCCGTCAGATTGGCTTTAGGGTAAATAAGGTTTGTTCCTCCCAATGCCAGATTTTGGTCCCACAGTGGATGGAACTGCTGAATTCCCCACGTTCAGCCCAGGTTATCTGAAATAACAACCATGCCTGCAGATTTCTGTACTTCAGAGCTCGGTGTGAGGCCACAAATCCTACAGAAATCCTTAATTAAATAGTCCCTGAAATCATTAATGGAATCATCTCTGAACCTGCTAATGTGTGTAACTGCAGGACAGTCATTTTGACAGGAGAAGGGAATCCTTAATATCCCTGAAAAGCAGAAATCCAGGGTTCTGTTAGAAAGATGTTCTTACATTTGCTGCATCAGAGTTCTGCTGAGTGTCCCAAAGGCTGCCGTTTTCTTTCGCTCTCTACCAGCTTTCTTTCCAGGATGTCCCAAAGGCTGTGGAAGTTCCAGGATGTCCCAAAGGCTGAGGAAGTTGCAGGACATCCCAAAGGCTGAGGAAGTTCCAGGATGTCCCAAAGGCTGTGGAAGCTCCAGGATGTCCCAAAGGCTGTGGAAGTTCCAGGCTGTCTCATCTCCATGACAGAGCCACATTTTCCCTTCCCTGGAGATGATCTCTCTCCATGAGGACAAAAAGCCTCAGCGCTGCCTCAGGAGTGTTTAACACCATTTCTGCTTTGCCAGGAATGACTCCATAAAGAGTGGCAACGAGGGAGGGTCAGAAGTATAAACTTTATTTGAAGCTGTAACTCTTTTTCTGCAATCCCATATAACTCTCTCTGCAATCCCATATAACTCTTTCCCTGCAATCCCATATAACTTTATTGGTTTGGGTCAGTCCCTTCCCTGGACGTGGGAGCTGGATGTATCTACACGCTTCTCATTTGGTTTTGCAGCCTTGGATCACAAAAAAAAAAAAATCATCTTTATCGCCTCCTTCCCAGAACTCTGGACTGGGATGAATCCCTTCTGTCTCACTCTGCTTTCGTGACCACCCCAGGATGTTCTGGGGTCCCATGAGGGGAGGACACCAGCAGGGAAATGGCTGCAGTTGGCTGGGATCCCATCTCAGGGATGTTTTATGGGGTTCGATTTGCCAGGACACAGCTTGGGAACGTTGCAGTGTCCTGTGGGATTGGGGGACGTTCTGTTCTACTCTTGCAGCAGCTTTTGAAAGGATGGAGTCTTGTCCTTCCCCAGTTCTCTTTTCCTTAATTGTTATGGAATCATGGAATGCTTTGGGTTGAAAGAGGCCTTAAAGATCATCCAGTTCCAACCTCCACTACACTATAACATATATATGTTTGTTTGTTTATCTTTTTATTTATTTATTCTTGTGCAGGGACATCTTTTAAAGTGTCCTTTAAATTTACTTCAATCTTTTAATTATCTGATGAAATTGTGGGGTCACCTCCAAGGCCAAAGATTCCATCATGGAGGTTCCCATGTAATTTATCCAATTATATAAATATATATATATATATATAACTCCATTATTTCTTGGGGACCTTACAGGACAGTCTTTGCATGCCTGAAAATCCATAAAATTCTGGAATGGTTTGAGTGGAAAGGACCCTAAAACCCCTTCAGTCCCATGGGCAGGGACACCTCCCACTATCCCAGTCTGATCCAAGCTCTGTCCAGCCAGGCCCTGGACACTTCCAGGAATCCAGGGGCAGCCACAACTTCCTTGGGCAACCTCTGCCAGGGCCCCACCTCCCTCCCAGGGAGGAATTTCCTCCCTATATCCCATCTGAATCTCCCCTCTTTTAGTGTAAAATTGTTCCCCCTTGTTCTGTCACCTCGTTTCTTGTCCCAAGCCCCTCTGCTGCTCTCTGGGAGCTTCTTTAGGCCCTGGAAGGGGCTCTAAGTTCTCCCTGGAGCCTTCTCTCCTCAAGGCTGGACAATCCCAACTCCCTCAGCCTTTCCCCACAGGAGAGATGCTCCATCCTTCTAATTTCCTTCCTGGCCCTCATCCTCCTACATGTGGAAAAGGAATCAGCCCATTATGGGAACACCTCAGCAGCAGCTTCAACAATTAACCTGAGGCCTGGATCTGAACCTCCCTGCCTCCTGCCCTTGGGCCATGCACAGACAGCCTGAGGCAAAGCCTTTTCCTTCCCTAGATCTGGCAGAACTGGGACACCTGGCAGAAGAAATCAGTGACGGATGTGGCGTCTTTCCAGGAGAGGGGACAGGACTGGGAAACGTTTGAGTCCTTTGGGAGATCACCTCCTGGTTTTGTTTAATGTCAGCTTGTTCTACACTGCACAATTAGGCTCAGGGATTAATAGTTCTACAGGTACAGGGATACTACATTATCCTCAGGGGTTGTTAATTTGTTAATCCAATTAATACTTGAAGGAAGGAAGAGAAGCAGCTCTGAGGGTGTTGCCCTCTCAAGACAAAACAGAGCCTTGGACAGAGGAAGGGAGGAATATCTGAAATTCTGGGATTTTTTATCCTTTCTCCTTGCAGGAGTTCACTCTGGAGTGGTTGAAACAAAGCCCAGAAAGGATCATGGCAGTAAGCTCCCCTCCAAGATCTCCTTGAGAATTCATGGAATCACAAAAGGGTTTGGGTTGGAAGGACCTTAAATCCCATGCAGTGCCATCCCTGCCATGGGCAGGGACACATCCAACTGTCCCAGGGAGCTCAAACCTGGCCTGGGACACTCCCAGGGATCCAGGGGTAGCCACAGCTCCTCTGGGAATTCCATCCCAGCCCCTTCCCACCCTCAGAGCCAGGAATTCCCTCCCAGTGTCCCATCCCACCCTGCCTTCTGGCAGGGGGAAGCCATGAAGATGCTGTGGCTGGTGCCAGGTGTGGCCACCTCTGAATTCCCCCTTTTTTGGTTCCCACCAGGTGTGTCCTGGGAAAGACCCCCCCTGGTACCCAGGTTTTTGTTTGGAATTCTGCCATTTTAGGGACAGAGGAGGGTCCAGAGAGGATTGCCAGGCCCACAGCTCTGCTCTTCTCATTGCCAGAGTTGAGCTTTCAAGGCACTTTCCGAGTGTAGGAAACCATCCCAGGGAATGAGATGGAGCTGTGTCTGGAATGGTTTGGGAAAGTTCAGCAATCTCATCCGGTCTGAGGCCAGGTTTTACAGCACTCTCCTTTCTAATCAACTTCATTAACTACGGAATTCTTCCGCTGCTGCTTCAGGAGCTCCAAACTCTCTGCAGGCCGTGGTTTGTGCAGTAGCAAATTTCAGTGCAGTTCCCAGCGTCGAAGCCAACCCAACAATGGTTTCTTTGATACTGATATTCCTGGAGGGAAAAGGAAAGAAAAGGAGCCCTTCAAGAAACGCACTGGCCTCTTTCTCCCCCAGTCCCCTGCCCTCTCATCTCCAAAGGAATTTCTTGATTGTTCTCTCCAACACCGTTACAAACTTAGCTTCAAGGGAAGGGAAAAGAGCTTTTTTTTTTGGCTTTTTCTCTCTCTGCTCCCCTGAGTGCTCCTGTTTTGAGTCCTTCAGCCTGATCTCTGTTCAGCAGGGCTCCTTTGCTGACCATAAAGGCAGCAAAGAAAAGCTTTGAGCAGAAGTTACTCGCGAAGTTTTTTTTTTTCCCATCTTCTCAGAAAATTTCCTAATGGTGTGGGAACATCGGGAGTTCAAGGTTGCTTTCCTGCAGCTTCCACTGTTTTTGAAGGCCTTGAAATCGTATTTGAAATCCCACAGACATATCCACACAGCCCTGGGAGTAATTCTGAGCCATTTACTTCCAAAGGTGAGTCAGCTCAGGGAAGGCAGGGCAAGAAAGGGGTGCAGGGTGAGTGTAACAGGTCTCTAAGTGTTTCTTTCTCAACTTAAGGAGCCTTAGAGGTCACCTGGAGTGTTGTTTTCCACAAAAAAGTGCCTGTTTATCACCACACCAGGTTTATGTGTTGGGCAACTCAGGCAGAGTGAGTTTGCCAGTTGTAATCTGGAATTGTTGAAGGGAAAAATTGAGTCAATCCTATTGATTTCTCAAGAGAATGTACATTTTTGTTGTCTTGTTTTCCCATCCCATCCTCACTTTTTTTCAGTTCTCACTCCCATCATTTCTTCCCCATCTTCTCTTTCTCTTTTACAAAGCATCAGGGGCCAAAATGTCAGACACAGCACTTTGGTTTACCCAAAAATCCAACAAAAGGCGGGTTCTGACACCTCAGTCATCTCAACAGCCCCAGATTAGGTGTCAGTGCCTAAAGAATGTAAATTAATAAACCTGTGTGGAGTAGGTCAGTTTATTCCAGCTGGGAATCTCACCCTGAGTTTATGAATTCCCCAGTTTAGGGGCCAGGACAGGTTCAGGGTTTGACGCTCTGGGGTTGAGCAGAGGCAGAGCTGAGCCTCAGGTCAGCCCAGTGTTCTCACTTGGGTTTTTGTGGGATTTCTGCTTTCACAGAAGGAAAGATTGTGTGTATCAGGATATAACAGAACTGCTCTGGAGCAGCTGAAGCCCCCAGCAGGGAAGCACTCCTGGAGACTCTGTGTCATAAAAACTCCAAATAAATACTAGTAGCACTGAAAATGCAGCTCTGCTTTGCTGGGAGGGTACAGTTTGTCTCCTGTACGAGTTCATCAGCCAGACAGAGAGTAAATGCCAGGCCTGTTCCTGTATTTCCCAACAGACTGACCCTATAAAAAAGATTATCCTCAATTTCCCTCCTCCTGCCTCAGTTTGTTCCATCCCTGAAAGTGTTCAAGGCCGGGTTGGATGGGGCTTGGAGCAGCCTGGGGTGGTAGGAGGTGTCCCTGCCCATGGAACTGGGTGGGCTTTAAGGTCTCCCCCAACCCAAACCTTTCTGGGACTCAGATTTTAAATCTTTCCCTGTACAGGTCACATATCTATAACGCTGACTTTCCCCCTGGCTTCTGGAAGGTCCTGGGAAGTGAGAAAAAAATGATGATTCTGTGTTGGGAGCCTTGTTTAGGATTTGAATCAGGAGCTGGCAGGAAATGTCACCTGAGGCTCAGCAGTGAATCCAGTTGCCTCCTCAGAGCAGAGCTCACCCCAAAGTCAGGTTGATTTGTCAGGGGCCTCCTCTGGAGTTAAAACTCCCCTCAAAGGAGGCAGATGGAGGAAAATCAATGCAGAGCCTGTTGGAAAGCTCTGCTCTAAACGGTAAAAACTCATTGTGATTTGGGCTGTGTTTACCTGCGTGTCCCGAGGATTTATAGAATCCTGGATTTGTAGAATCCTGGAGTGGTTTGGGTGGGAAAGACCTTAAATCCCATCCAGTGCCACTCCTGCCATGGGCAGGGACACCTCCCAGCTGTCCCAGGGTGCTCCAAGCCCCATCCAGCCTGGCCTTGGACACTTTTCCTCACTTTAACCCAATTATGCCCTAACAGCAATAAAATAGGATATTTTGCTACTTTCTTTGGCTTTGCAGAGGTGTTGCTGTGACAACAACCTGTCCTGGCAATTACAGAATATCAGATGATGGAAAATGTTCTTTCCATTCCATTCTCTCTTCTTTATTTGCTTTCTAACCTTGCCCTGTGTCTCTGTCCTGCTCAGGGATGTTCTGCTCTCCCCACCCTGTTCCTGCTGCTGGATTGGGGTCAGGAGGTGTCCCCAGGAGTGATTGACTGCAAAGGTGCAGCAGCAGATAAACCCTCCTCAAAACCACTTGTGAGAATGGAGCCAAGGATTTATATTTAGAAATCCATTTAGGTCTCCCCATCTTGCTTAAAATGGAATTGATGATAATAATAATAATAATACCTGGCTGGGCTATGCACTTAATGAAAAGCAGTGAATGGGAAAGTTAACAAATGTAAAAGTTGAATTTTTATGGGAGCTTTGCTTTTCCAGTAAGCTTTTAAAGCCCTATTCTCATTGGAAGCAATCTACTGATACATTTAACAAATGTCAAGATGAAATGCTTCAGCAGAGATCAAAAGGAGTGAGGTTTTATTGTGCTGCTCTTGCAGCACTGATAGCCTGGATTGAACTTTCATGCTAAGGATCAATAGCTTTATTTGATCAAATATGGGGAGCTATCAAAGCCATCGGGCTCTACCTAAAGGACACTTCAGATTGAGCTGCCTCCCTTGAGAGCACTCGGGCTCTTCACTGAGGGCTTTGATATTTGCTCATGTCCCTGCTTGTTTGGAAATTGGGTTTTAATTAATTTTAAAAAAACCCCATGTTTGGGTTGTTGTCTGTTCCTGAATAGTCTCCACACTCCGTGGAGATCAAAGCCACCACGTGCCACCCAGGGGCCAGTGCTAGTCCTGGGTTTGAAATCTGGTGACTTTAGAAGACTTCAAATCCCAAGGAATTCCCTAAAAGTGATGCAGGGAGGCTGGGAAGTTCAAAGGGCCTCAGAGGGGAGGACACCACTGCCTCTTGTGCAGATGGCTAAGGAGGAGGAGAAGGGTTAGAGATGCCTCTTCCAAGCTGGAAACGCAACAATTTGGGCTCAAAACTCCACAATTTGCCCCCAAACCTCCCCCCAGTTTTCCCCTCCCTCCATCTGATCTCTCTCCCACCTCCACCATAAATGATTAAGAGCTTTTTCTGGTGAACTTGGGATAAACATTGGTGTTTATCAGCAGAAGATTTGGGGGTATTAGAAGACTTAAATCCCAAGGAATTCTCAAGAAGGGATGAAGTGAGGCTGGGAACTTCAAAGTGCCCCAGAGGGGATGACACAAGACCCCTCATGCTGATGAAAAAGAAGGGGCAGAGATGCCTCTTCCAAGCTGGAAAATCAACAATTTTCCCCCAGAACTCAACAATTTGCCCCCAAATGTCCCCCTCAGTCTTCCCCTCTCTCCATCCCCCCTCTCCCATAAATGAATAAGAGCTTTTCCTGTGAACTTGAAACAAACATTTGTGTTTATTGGCAGAAAATTCGGTGGCTTTAGAAGATTTAAATCCCAAGGAATTTCCTAAATGTGATGCAGTGAGGCTGGGAAGTTCAAGGGGCCACTGGAAGGGAGGACACTACAACCTCTTGTGGACGAGAAGAGGCAGAGATGAAACTCAATCATTTCCCTCCAAAAACTCCCCTGAGTGTTCCCCTCCCTCCATCCCACCCCCACCATCAATGATTAAGAGCTTTTGGCTGGTGAACTTGGAACAAACATTTGTGTTTATCAGCAGAGCTGCCGAAAGAGGAAAGAGGTGGGAGCAGGTGGAGGTGGCGGTGGGGGGAGAGGGAAAGAATTGGAAGGACACAGGGAGGAGAAGTAAAAAACACCAGAACTGAGCTTCCCCCCACACTCCAGAGCAGCTTGGCTAAAGGAGCATTTCAGCTCCAATAAAAGGAATGGCAGAGGCTGCAGGAAGTGGAGAGGGTTGGGATGTGGTGGCAGGTCCTGGTGGGTGGAGAGGGGGTTCAGTAAAGCCCTCGGAGCATCTGTTCTCCTCTGACAACAGGCCCTGAGCCTTAAGGCTCATTTTTGTAACAAAAAAAGTGCTTCAACTTCTCCTGAGCCGGATGAGCCGCTAGGTTTGGGAGCTCACGTGTGCCCAGGTGAGGATTTGTGTGGATGACGGAGCAGGAGGACAAAGCACTCTGCAGGGATGGATGATAAAAACCTGTCAGCAGAGATGAAACCCCAGAGCCTCCCTAGTGAGACTGAGAGTGGGGTTTAGCCCAGAGTCCCAGCTCAGAGAGGTGCCAACACCCCTAGAAGTGACATTACAGACAGAAAAGTACCTTTTCTTCTTCCTCCTGTCCCATCTCTGTTGCTTTCTCGGGTTTATTTCAGCACAACAGGGTCAGGAAGGAGGCTGGGAACAGCCTGGAGAGGAAAACTCTGCTGTGCTGGTGATGCCCAAGAGGTTGAAGATTTGAGGGAATATTTCAACAGTGCATTAAATCAGCCTGCAGTGAAACTGGTTTTATTTCACTCATCACAGCAGAGCTTGTTCGGTTTTGTCCCGAACAAATCAACAAAAGAAATGCCTTGGAATCATGAATAATTCAGGCAGGAGAAGTGCTCTGAGACCATCCCTGCCAGCCTTGGGGCAGGGATAATTTGGATATTGGGAAGGAGTTCCTCCCTGTGAGGGTGGGGAGTGGCTGGGATGGAATTCCCAGAGGAGCTGTGGCTGCCCCTGGATCCCTGGAAGTGTCCCAGGCCAGGCTGGACAGGACTTGGAGCACCCTGGCACAGTGGAAATTGTCCCTGCCCATGGCAGGGCTGGCACTGGATGGGCTTTAAGGTCTTTCCAACTCAAACCATTCCAGGATTCCATAAATAACCACTATTTTGAGCTTATACCTGCCCCGTGCCCTGTCTGAACCTGCTCAGTGGGATCTGGAATTTGGGGACACTCGTGTGACCGTGGCAGTGACTGGACATTGTCTTGTGCCTTGGCAGTCTGAGCATCCCCTCAAATCTTCAGCCTCGAGCACAACAATCCACTGAAAATGAAAAAAATACAAAGAATTGTTCTGGGCCAGCCAACTCAGAGCAAGAATCATTATTTCTTGACCAGATTTACTAATTATGGGGGTAATTAAAGCCACTGAGCAATGGCTGCTGCCTTTCTCCAGCCTCTTTAGATTTTTTAGGGGGGGAAAGACCCCGAGGAGGGGGTTCTGCTGATGATTAATTTTAGTGTTTTCCCTTCTTTTACCTGCAGTGGAATCTGTATCCCTGCCTTTGCAGACATATCCCAGTCTTCCCTAATTAAATTCTCTGGGAGGGCAAACAATTCCACAGGTGATTGTTTAAATACTCCCTAAAATTAGCAACTGTTGAAGAGAATCTTCATTTTTTCTGGGAAGACAACAGCAAACATGATCTCATTGAATGGAAATGGAGCACATGAGGTGGAATTCACTGTCTTAAGTGCCAGCACGTGCTCCAGGCCCCATTTAGAGCCTCAAAACAACAGCTAAATTGCTCAGAGGAGTAGTCTTGGTTCTCTTTATGGGGATAAATTTCATCTCCCAGCAATGCCCATCCTGACTGAAATAAATTTCTGGAGGGAGTTGCTGCGCCTGGAAGGAAATGTTCTGCAAGGGGGATGAGTGATGCTGCAGAGATTTTTCTCCTGGTGGATTCAGTTCCATTCATACCCTCCCAAGCACTGCAGGAAAAACGCTCCTGGTTTGCATATTCCAGCCCAAAAGAGCTGAGCAGTCAGAGCTGTGCCGGGAAGTGATGGAAAATCCGCGTCTGGGCATTTATTACTGCCTGCATCACATTCCAGGACTTTGGAAATTAAACACCTCAGCTTAGTGGTCTCCCCTGACCATTAAAAGTCTCCTTCTCTCCGTTTGCTCTTTGTCATCTGGACATTTTGTCTTTTATCTCTTGGAGATGCCATGAAAAATAAATTGTTTGTGAAAATCTCCAAAGCAGAGAGCTGAGAGCCATAAAAACCCCTTTGGATGAGCTTTAATTGGATCTGGGGGGAAGGTTTGGGGAATGTGCTGGAAATAAGGAGCAGGAGCTCTCAGAGAACAACCAAGGACCTGACAAAGTGGTGGGTGTTGGGTAAGTGAGGACAGCCTGCCCTGGGCATCGTGGATCTGACCCTGGTGAGGGGAAGGAAAGGAGGGAAGAGGGAAATAATCAGGAAAATAGAATTGCTCTGTTTTAGAGCTCAGGGTGTCCTGAAACTGTGGCTGTCCTATCCCTGAAAATGCCCAAGGCCAGGTTGGACGTGTCTTGGAACACCCAGGGATAAGAGAAGTGTCCAAGGGTTGGAATTAAATGATCTTTATGGTCCTTTGCCACCCAATTCCATGATTCCATGACAGAGCTAGGCTTTATTTCCCAGATTTCAGTTCTTTGTCTCCAAAATTGACTTTTCTTCAGCAAGATTACCCCTTTGAGGATGTACTCTGCCACACAACACTTCTGATGGTGTCACCTGTCCTGTGGGGATTGAGAGACATGGCCTTCCACTCTGTCCTTTCCTGCTTTCCAGGCTCATTGTTGGCTCACGGAAGGGTTTTTATGGGGTTGGAGTTATTTGGATTCATCAGTCAAACATGAAAGGAATTAGGGTGGGAACTGTGCAGATTCCAAAATAAATCCCAGAGCTGGGGGTGTGAAATCCCAGATCCCTGAGCTGAGTGTGAAATCCCAGACCCCTAATCTGAGTGTGAAATCCCAGAC
>JAGMWU010000029.1:646466-668890 GCA_018697195.1 Certhia americana
GTGTGAAATCCCAGACCCCTAATCTGAGTGTGAAATCCCAGACCCCTGAGCTGGAGTGTGAAATCCCAGACCCCTGAGTTGGGGTGTGAAATCCCAGACCCCTAATCTGAGTGTGAAATCCCAGACCCCTGATCTGAGTGTGAAATCCCAGACCCCTGATCTGAGTGTGAAATCCCAGATCCCTGAGCTGGGGTGTGAAATCCCAGACCCCTGAGCTGAGTGGGAAATCCCAGATCCCTGAGCTGAGTGGGAAATCCCAGATCCCTGAGCTAGGGTGTGAAATCCCAGACCCCCAAGCTGAGTATAAAATCCCAGATCTCATGTACACATCACTGTTGTTGGTGGGTCTTTTTTAAGAGATTTTCAAAATTGTTGTTTTTAAATTCCAATATGTATGCCTTTGTAGGTATTTTGTCTGTTGGATCAAGAACAGAAAAATGTCATTTTCCTTCCTTAGGAGGAATTTAAAATCCTAAATCTTCCTTTAGTCCCTGAAACCTTGGCTGTGTTTTTCTCCCACTCAGCTGAGCAGGAGGGTTGATTCCACAATGTTTAATAAAAAAGAAAATGGCATTTCAGGCTTTGCTGATGCAACACTGCATGGAGTTGTCACTTCCCTGCTCCCTGCAAACAACTTGGGATAAAACTCCTGGAATCTGGGAGCTGCAAATGGAAAATTCTTCTGGCTCCAACCCACTTCCCTTTGTTGCATCAGCAGGAAGAGTATTTCTGGAGGAGACAGAGTGACAGGTTGGCATCCCTGCCCAGGCACGTGATTTCTGCTTTATCTTCCCATGGATTCCGCAGAGTCTGGGGGTGTCAAAATAAAGGAAAATAATCCCAAGCAGCTCAGCTGTGAGGCAGCTGATTGGTGTTGTCAGTTGGTACAACTGCTTGGGATGGATCTGCTCGTCCTGGAACTGAGAGGAGCCAAAATCCCACAATCCATGGGAGTTCCAGCTGTCAGATCAAAGGAGCATCCCATCAGTTCCGATTTGCTGCTGCCTTCCTGAAATTTTCAAGGGCTGAACCCTCCACCATCCCTCTCCAGGTGTCAGCTTTGCAACACTCTGAATTCCACTTTTGATAAATGCGGTCAAAAAAAAATTCATTTTAAGCATTAGGGAATGTGCCTAATGTACCCCAGGAAAACTGGGAAATGGAAATTAACAAAATTCCAAACTCACACAGCTGATTTTGGTCCTTGTTTGGCTTCATTTGGCTTTTTCTGCCATTTAATAGAACTAAAAAACCAAGCTTGAGGTTGACAATCTCAGATACTTTTAATTAGGTTTAAATCCTGCAGGATTGAAGTCAATAGCTGGGAATTGTCTCTGTGCCTGCAGTAAATCATTGGGAATTCGATTACTGGAAGAGACAGCCCCAAAATACAGGTTGGTGCTTGCTCTGACTCAGTAGGTGTTTAATGAGGTAAATGCAGGTGATTCTTCCATTTTCAGTGATTCTGTAAAAATTTTTTGCAGTTATTAGACCAAAAAATATAAAAATTTGGAAGCTGGCCTGCTAAATACCTGATTAATAAATACGGAAAGGTTTTTATTACATGATAATAAATACTAATATGATATACTAATATAAATAACCAAGTGTGTGCAGAAGTTCTAAAAGGATCAAAAGTGCATCCACTAAGAAGTTGGGGTGGCACAAATTGTGCCATTTTTCTCTGTATTTAATATTAAAAATCAAATGCAATTAAATTCAGCATTGGGAAGTGAGCTCAAGACATCAACTTGATGATACAGGGAGAGAATATTTTGATTTTCCTGGTCTCTGCTGTCTCATCTTTCTCCTGTCCATCCTCTTGGGGAAGTAAATTCCCAAATTCTCCTTTAGATGTGTGATGTCAGCTGGCACAAGAATCAGCTTGGTCAGCTTGGGTGTTCTCTTGATGTCCAAGTTGGAATTTCCCGGTGTTCTTTGGTCAGTGTCTACTCATCCATGAAATCATGGAATTGTTTAGCTTGGAAAAGCTCTCTGAGGTCGTTGAGTCCAACCATCCCCAGCACTGCCGAGGCCACCCCAATCCATGTCCCCAAGTGCCACATTCATTGTTAAATCCCCACAGGAATGGGGGCTGCCATAGACAGGGAAACCCTTTCCATGCAGGAATTCTCCCAATATCCAACCTGAGCTTCCCTTGGCACCACTTGGAGCTGTTTCCTCTCCTCCTGTCCCTCATTGTGTCATGTGGGCATGGATTCCTCGGCTTTCACTCCTTCCAGATCATTTCTCGGCGAGCTGCAAAACTCCAGAAGGAATGTTTTGGGTGGAAAACCAGGATCTGAATGGAAGAACAACATGAGCAGAAGGCTTTGGCTGATGCCAGTAAATTCCTCATTGCTGTAGTTTCTCCATAAACATGAGCACAGAAGATTTCAAGGGGAAGAAAGGACTAATTTTGAAGTGATTGAGTCAAAATTCCCTCACACAGAATTTGTTACACAAGGTGAACCTGGGAAAATCCAGTGAAAAATTTAATGGGAACGGATCCCTAACACACCAACATTTGTGGGATTTAACCAGGAAGGGGTTTAGAGGGGTCTGCACCCCATTTCCCAGGTTAATAAAGGGAGGTTGGTGTCTCACAGGCTGAGATTCAGGTTTCAGCTGGATTTGTGGGACATGGATAAAATCCCAGGAGCAAACTCCAAGGGCTGAGCCTCCTCCACCATGAGTCAGGAGGAGCAAGGCACAAAAAGCCTGAGGGAGCAGAAGGGATGTGGATGGCAAACGGGCAGATCAGGGCATTGATTTGGGTTTAGAATTCCTAGGATTCATCCAGGTGGGAGCCCTGATGGTGTTTTTGGGTGGAATCCCTGGAATTGGGATAGTTGGGTTCACTGCAACCTATTAAAGTTAGACCAGAGGACCCATTCCCTTTGCTCGCTGTTCTGTTCTAGATGGAAAATGGGCAGGTTTAGGTGGGACATGGGGAAGAAAGTCTAACATCTGTATCTTCAGGATAAGGCTGGAGCCAGGCTAGAGAGATGGGAGTGTCCAGCATGAAAAGAGAAGGCTCCAGGGAGACCTCAGAACCCCTTCCAGGACCTAAAGGGGCTCCTGGAGAGCTGGAAAGGGACTGGGGACAAAGGATGGAGGGAATGGATGAAAGGAAACAGCTTTAAATTAAAACCAGGAGATTTAGATGGGATATTGGGAAGAAATTCTTCCCTGTGAGGGTGGTGGGGCCCTGACACAGCTCGTGCTGGGCCGCTGTGGCTGCCCCATCCCTGAACATCCCACTCCAGTGTGTGAAATGAGGATGTTCTTCCCCATTCCTGAGCAATTCCTGAGCAATTCCTGAGCAATTCTAGGAGGGGTGGAGGCAAAGTGGAGCAGCACAGCAAGGCCAGGCCAGGCTTTGTTGAGAATTTCCTTCCTTATTTCACTGTATAAATAATCCAATGCGAGTATCGGGAAAGCGGTGCCATTTCCCGTGGGATCCAGACCTGCCTCACCTGTTTCAGATATTCCTATATTGGAGCCGTCAGTCTTTCTAACTCCATCAAGGCCGAAACAACCACGGGATCCAGGGATGAAAGAGGAGACCTGAAAAGGTAAAGCAAGCGTGTTAGGCCCATTTAATTTAAATGTGCTGGATCCAGCCCAAAGCTCTGGCTCTGCTGTGTCTGTGCAGTTCGGATCCTTATTAGTGCTCCTGAGACAGGGAAGGTGTTTTAAATCAGGCCTGGCTGGAGATGAGGGGAATTTGAATCAGCACAGAGGTTTGGAATAGTTTTGTATTCTCAGGTGAGGAGGGAGGGAGGGAGGGAGGTGTGGCAGCAGTGCTTGGGAATGCCAGCTTGGCTGGGGACATTCCTGTGCCTCAAGAGTCAGGAAAAGGTAATTCCTGGTGGGGCAGGGGGCAGGGAATAATGAAGGGAATTGGGGATTTGCTCTCAGGCAGCTCTGAGAAGGGCAGCTCAGCTCTGTCCGACTGCAAGGTTTGTCCTGCAGGTGTTGATGATGCTGCTGAGCTGCAGGTGGATGTGGGTCCTGCCCCATCTCCCAGGTTTATCCAAACACTGCAAAACCTCCCTGGAAAGCTCCTCAGGGGAGGGAATCTTTAATTTGTCAACACAGAGCTGGTAGATAACAGGGAAAGGGGAACTGTGGGACAAAGTCACTGCTGGGTTAACCCCAGGGTCCCTGTACAGCACCTCCCTGGCTGGTGATAAAGATTGGGATTAAAAAACAGGGATTGTAAAAGATGTTCCAAGGACTGGAGCCCCTCTGCTCTGGAATCAGGCTGGGAGGGCTGGGATTGTCCAGCCTGGAGAGGAGAAGGCTCCAGGGAGGCATCAGAGCCCCTTCCAAGGCCTAAAGGGATGGCAGGAGAGCTGGGGAGGGACTGGGGACAAGGGATGGAGGGACGGAACACAGGGAATGGCTTCCACTGCCAGAGGGCAGGGAGGGATGGGATATTGTGAAGGAATTCCTCCCTTTGGGGGTGGTGAGGGGCTGGGATGGAATTCCCAGAGGAGCTGTGGCTGCCCCTGGATCCCTGGAATGTCCAAGGCCAGGCTGGACAGGGCTCAGAGCCACCTGGGACAGTGGGAGATGTCCCTGCCCATGGCAGGGGTGGCACTGGATGGGCTTTGAGGTCCATTCCCACCCAAACCCTTCCACAATTCCATGATTTTTTTGGACCTTCCATCCCAGGCTGTTGGATTGGAATTTCCACGTGACAGATTCAATAAAAGCCACCAGAGCTCATTTTGCAGTTTAATAAAGCCTCAAAACCCTAGGATTAGGAAATTGCAGCCCAAGATAATCCATGGAGCTCCTGATGATTAGGAGAGAATTCCTGCTCCAACCCCACCGATGTGAGTGGGATTTCACAGCAACTCCTGTGCTTAAAGCTTTCCTTAGGCAGAAAAAAAGGAGGCAAAACCTTGCAATATAATTAAATCTTTTATACCTTTATGTATTCACTTACTGAGGGGAAAACAAGGAGGTTTGTGTAATGCAATATTCCAACCTGGAATCTTTGGGGGTTTCCCAGGTGCTTTTTCCATTTGTTTCCTTTTCCATTTAAGGTTTTTGGAGTTTTTCCGAAGAAGTTTTCCATTGGCTGAGGAAGGATCTGTTTCAGTGCCACAGGAAAATCCTGCCTTAGCAGGAACAGAGAAACATTTGTTTATTATTATGGAAATTATAGAAATTATGGAAACTTCTGTTTGGATCCTGACCTGGATGCTGAACAATCTGGAGCACTTGTTCTCCCTGTTTTAGCAATGCCCATGGAAAACCTCAGGGAGCTCCACAGCTCTTTCCTCTGCTTCCAGGGAAAAGAGTTTGGATGGGACATTAAACTGTTCAGAGAAGCTTCCAGAGGCAAATATTGGCAATCCCACCATTAGTTGTTATCAATTTGGGGGAAAATCACATTGAATTAGATAAAACTCCCTCAATAATTCCCATTACAGAGGGGCTGGAGTTAAGGAATAACCACTTCAGGGTTAATTTTCAGCAGGGTTTGTGTTTCTCTCCCTGTGCTACCCTAAAGTGCATTTTCAGAGCTCTTAATAACAGGAAAATTGTTGGATGGAGCCAGCCCCTGTAATGGGTTATTCCAGCAATTTATTCCCCACAAGATTTTAGCCTCAAAAAGAGAACTTTGGGCAGCCTCATGGGCAGATGGGAAAGCCTGGAGAGTCTCCCCGGCAAAAATCTCTTTACCATGAAAAATTTTCTTCCTGGATGTGTTTTTGGGGCCTTGGGAAACGGAAGCAGAGTGCTGCACACTCAGAAAAGTTCATTTATTTGACAGGAAAACTCCAAATTCACCCTTCCCCTGCTTGACATGAGGGAAAAAAAATGGGATCTGAAGGGTTGGAGGTTATTTTAATTCAGAGCAAAAATTGGGTTTGAGGTCAGCTACCCTTTGGATTCAGCATTTGTGCAGAATATTCCTGCACTCCTCTTTCCCAGGGTCCAGCAGGGATGAGGCAGCAGGGGCTGTTCTTTGTTCCCTTCTCCAGACCATTTTTAGCTGGATTCTACCTGGATTCTGCCTCTCCTGTTCTCCCCAAAGGCAGCAGCCTCTTGGATTGGCTCTGCCAAGACCAATCCTTTTCTTTCCAGACACATGGAATGAATTCCAGTGCTCCCAAGCCCTGATCTTCTGCCTGGGGTGCTGCTCCCTGTCGGTTTAACAAACTAAAACAGAGTTTGGAGCTTGCCCTCACCTCCTCCAAGCCCTGAAATCCCGGAGTTTTCCATCACTGGAGTTTTTCCAACCCCTAAAGCAATTTTCCCTCCCATCCCAACAAATGGCAGCTCCATGGAGTCCTGCCCTGCTCCTGTGCCCAAGATGGGATGCTGAAATTTATTATCTTTTAATTCTGACCCTCTTTTCCTCTCAGCAGAGGGAATTTGTGAGCTCCTGGAATCCTGGAACGGTTTGGGTTGGAAGGGACCTTAGATCCCACCCAGTGCCACCCCTGCCATGGACAGGGACATCTCCCACTGTCCCAGATGGCTCCAGCCTGGCCTCGGACACTTCCAGGGATCCAGGGGCAGCCACAGCTCCTCTGGGAATTCCAGCCCAGCCCCTCCACACCCTCACAGCCAAGAATTCCTTTCAATATCCCATTTAAATCTCTCCTTTCCCAGTGGGAAGCCATTCCCTGTGTCCTGCCCCTCCATCCCTTGTCCCCAGTCCCTCTCCAGCTTCCCTTTAGGTCCTGCAAGTGGCTCTGAGCTCTTCCTGGCTGGACAATCCCAACTTTCCAGAGGTTCTCCAGCCCTTGGAGCATCTTTTTCCTCTTCACTGTTGGAGATTGAAGCAACCAGGCTGGAGAACTCATTTCCATGGTTTCAGCTCATGTTGGGGTAGAGAAGCTAAATCCAAATCCTACAGATTTGCCTCTGTAGGTACATAATAATGTAGGCAAATAATTTGTAGGTAATATAATAATTTCATTTGTTAGGCATTTTTAATATTAATTTCATTTATCTGCCTCATATTGTTATTTATATTAATTTTATTATTATTTCTTCTTATTATTCTATATTCTATTTTCCCCTTGGACATGCCCACAGCAGCAGCTCAGGGAGCAAATCCCCCCTGCACCTTTCCTTACCTTGGAAATTTTTTCCCATTTTCCATGGAAATCTCATTTTCTAGGCCTGATTTTCCAGCAGGGATTTCAGGAGCAGCCCGAGGACAGAGGGGTCACTGCCTCAGTGACATTTTTGGTGATAAAAAGTTTAATTTGCATCCCAAAGACAAGGGAGGAGGGACTAGATAACAAATGTGGGATTGGATAATTAATGTGGGATTAGGGAATTAATGTGGGATTAGGGAATTAATGTCAGATTAGTTAATAATGTGGGATTAGGAAAAAAATGTGTGATTAGGAAATTAATGTGGCATTCAGAAACTAATGTAGGATTAGGTAATGATGTGGGATTGGGTAATTAATGTGGGATTGGGTAATTAATGTGGGATTAGGTAATTAATTTGTGATTAGGTAATTAATGTGGGATTGGGTAACGGATGTGACCTTTCAATGTCCGGGAGGACCCTCAGGATGGACACTTTGTCCTCAGGAGCATCAGAAATGTGGAAAAATCAATTTTGGGAGATTTTTCTTTCACTCTCTGCAGGGAATTGTGGATTTTTGCCCTTCTGCTGAAGCAGGACTGGGGCCACAATCCCATCTGAGGATCAGGAGCAGGATGGGAGCAGCTCCTGGGTTACTGTGGAGTTCAGAGCACCAAAAATGATGGAAAAACAGGAAAAGGAGGGAATGAGAGGGAAGAAAGGCTCTTGTTCAGTAAATCAGCCATGGGAACCAATTCCTGTCCCAGACCTGTTCCCAGGGTAAAACAAAACAAAATGAAACAAGCTAAAATAAAATAAAATTTAAAAAATAAAATATAAAATAAAATAAAATAATAATAATAGTAATAATAGAATTAAAAATTCAATTGAGCTAATTATTTTTAAAATAAAATAAAATAAAATAAAGTAAAATAAAATGAAGCTTTGCACTGTGCTCTGATGTTTGAGCCATTGATTCCAGCAGTGCCTCCAAATGACTGGGCTCTCTTCAACTGAATGGAAAATTCTGGATTTTTCAGTTCCAGAGCACCAGGATTCCTAAGAAATTGGAATTCCAGCCTTGTGTCCTCCCGTATTTACCGAGGAGCTGAGGAATTGCAAACTCAGAACGATCTTCCCTGGGACTCATTAAAACCTGGGGCCAAGGTCCTGCTTTGATTTCCCTCGTCTCCACAACAATCATTCCAATAAAACCTGGCAGCAGCATTTCCAGCATCCTCCCAAATGGACAGAAATCAGGATTGTTTGGTTATTTCCCAGCTAATCAAAATTAGGGATGCATCCTGGATGGATGCTGATGCCTGAGGCTCCTTCTCCTCCTCTCCTCCTGCTCCTTGTGCATTTTAACACCACCAGGATGGGCTGGAATTGCACATTTTGCAATCAGGGCACGTTTTTGCAAGCTTTGCCAGCCTTAGAGCCCACCAGGGAGGTGCAGTCACACCTGGGAAATCTGAATTTCCGTGTTGGTGAGGCTGGGGCAGGAATGAATCTGGGACAACCTGGAGAAATCTCACTGGGAAGAGTTGGATCAAAGGGAGGCACCTGCTCATCCACACTGGATTGGAGCCAGGAGATACAAAATCCCCTCCCTGTCATCCTCACTCCTGAGGGGTCACTCTGGGGCCATTTGCACCAAGAAATGGAATTTTTGGGTGGCTCGTTTTGGGTTAGATTGTTGCGCTGACACCCTGGAGGGGTTTGGTCCCTGCCAAGAGATTTTTTGGGAACTCCTTGGGGGGTTCTAAATGCAGACAAGGGCATCCCAAGCTGTGGAATCAGAGAAAAGGTTGGAAAAGATTTCCAAGATGATGAAGTCTGAGCGCGTGTGTGTGAAGATAGATGGGATTTTAATGGGATTTTCCTGGTTAAACTCCTGGTTTAAATAATCATGGAATCCCAGACTGGTTTGGGATTAAATCCCACTATCCCAGCGTGCCCCAAGCTCCACCCAACCTTACCTTGGACATTTCCAGGGATCCAGGAACTTCTCTGGGCACCCAATAATGACGAGTCTGAGCAATCCCAACAATAAAAATCTCAACCAGGAGGAAAAGAGAGGATTTTTTCCAGGAGTTCATTAAATCCGAGGAAATCCAGAGCCTTTCTGCTCCTTCCAGAGCATCCTAATAAGCATTATAATTATCACAGAATCTGTTAAAGAAAAACCTTCTGACCCAAATGAGCTCTTTAAGGGTATAAAATATACAAAGCTCAGACCTGAACTCCGAGTGGGTTGCACTGGGATTATTTTTCTCCTCCTTGTGAATGTTCAAAGTTTAAAAAGTGGAGTTTAGTCCTGATTAGGAATAGAAATTGGGAATTCTAGTGCTTTCAGCTCCCAACAATGGGGGCAAATGGTGTTTCCCTGAGCCATCTCCCACGGAATGAACCGTGCACAAAGAGCCCCCAGGTATCATTATTATCACTAATTACACACTTTGTGTTTAATGAAAGGCTCCTGTCTCCTGTCAAAGCTTTCATGAAATGTTAGTTTTTGCTCCTAATCAACTTGAAACATAAAAGTGGCAGCTCCCGCACAAATCAGTGAACTTTGTGTTTGCCCTGTGCTGCTTTGGAAGTTTTCCAAGCTCTTCCTAGGATGATCCATGTCTTCTTTTTTTTTTTTTTTTTTTTTGCAGGCTGGTAGACAGCAGCAGCTCAACATAAATCCATCACATTTGGAGCAGCATGAAACCAGTGAAATCCTTACCCTGGGTTTAGTTCAGCCTCACAAATGCATTTTCCCAAGGCAGGTTTTGGGAAGGTGACTGGGATGAGCTCTGGAATTCTATCCTGGTAAATAAAGATGAGGAAAGGCTCTGTCATGTGGAATAAGTCACCTCCCTAAATCCTGTCTCCCTTGAACCTTTGTGAATCAGGCTCTGAGCTCCTGTGGGCCCCAAAATCTTCTGAGAATTTTAGATCTACCCTGGGGTTGGTTTGGGTTGGGAGTGACCTTAAAGCTCACCCAGTGTCAGCCCTGCCAGGGCAGGGACAGCTCCCACTATCCCTGATTGCTCCAAGCCCCATCCAGCTTGGCCTTGGACACTTCCAGGGATCCAGGAGCAGCCACAGCTCCTCTGGTAATTCCAGCCCAGCCCCTCCACACCCTCACAGCCAGGAATTTCTTCCCAATCTCCCATTTAAATCTCCCCTTCCCTAGTGGGAAGCCATTCCTTGTGTCCTGTCCCTCCATCCCTTGTCCCCAGTCCATCTCCAGCTCTCCTGGAGCCCCTTTAGGCCCTGGAAGGGGCTCTGAGCTCTCTCTGGAGCCTTCCCTTGTGCCTTGGACACATCCATGGATACGGGAGCTGCTCTGGGAATCCCATCCTAGCCCTTCCCCATCTCACAGGGAACAATTCTTTCCCAATCTAATCTCAACATGCCCAAAATGGCTTTGTTTTGATTATTAGTTTGCTAACTATCATATAAACACTGGCCTATGAGGAAATAGGATTGTGCTATGGAAACCAGACTGTCTCTCAGAGATAGAAAATTCTGTTTATCCAGGGAAAATTGAAAAACACCCCCCAGGCTATGGCTTCAGGACTATTTCTGTCTGGTTTTTGGGAAGCTAGTCGCTCCTCTGGCTTTGTGTTTGGCCCCATCCTCAGCTCCCTTTTGGAAGGAGTAAGAAGCAAAGAGAGTTTGGTGACATCTTTGTGCTACCCATGGTTCAGGGCTGTGGAGTTTTTATGTGGAGTCAGGATTTGAAGCCAAAGTGGGGAAAGAACCGACCTTTGTAATGAATTCCTCAGCATTTCCTTGATTTTCTCCCTGCTTTCCCTTGGAAGTGGGTGTTGAGGAACACATTTGGTATAGGTGGAGCTGGGAAGGGCTGGAATCCATGATAAGAGGCCAGGAAACTTCCAAACCTTTGGATAACAAAGGGGCTGTGGCACATCCAGGTGAGAGACACTGAGGGACACAGCAGGAACCGAGGATTTGGGGGAAAAGCAAAACTTTTGGATTCAGAGGGGATAAAAACAAAGGAATTCTTTGATGAGGAACCTCAGAGGTACAACCTTGGGCTGTTCCTGTGTGGCTGCACCAGGAATAAATTGATTTATGGAGCTGGACATCCAAGACTCTGACATGGGAAAGCTGGGGTGGAACTGGGGAAATCTGAATGAATTTCAGCATCTGCAGTCTGGGGGTGAAAGTGTGACAGCCAGAGAATCCTAGGAATGTCAGACTGGGAAGGTTCCTAAATAATGAGATCGTGGAATCCTGGAATGGTTGGGAATGTTCCTTGACAGAGAGACTGGTACCAGATCACAGAATCATGGAAACCACAAGTCGTAGTTTAGTCCTGATTGGACAATTTTGTAATATCAACACCTAATTAATCCAATGAAAAGTGTGGATACACCTCTAGTGAATACACATTTTGAGGTGAGGTTCTGGAAATAGTTCTTTTCTGGTTTCCAGTGGGGTGAGTTAAGAACCTCAGCCCAGCTGTTTCCCATGGCCAGGCCAGGCCATTCATAGAGTGTCAGAGCAAGAAAACTGGTATTTTGTGAAAAATCTCTATAGTATTCAAGAAAGACTCCTTTCTCTTTGATAAATTGAGAAATTATTATTTTAAGGGTGATAACCGACTAAGAATCCCAAGTTTTGTCTTTGTATATTAGAGTAACAAAGTAAAAATTTAGTGGGGAGAAATGTTTTGAAAGTGTCATTCTAATTCTTGGGGGTTTTTTTTCCTTTTAGTGTTAGTTAATAAAGTTTTATTCTTTTTAAGTTTAAGCCTGCTTTGCTCTTGATTGAGAAATTTCAAATTGGCAAACCAAAACTACACCAGGAATGGTTTGGAAGGTTCCTTAAAAGAGAGACTGGTACCAGATCATGGATTCATGGACTCCTGGAATGGTTTGGGTTGGAAGGACCTTAAAGCCCACTCAGTTCCCACCCCTGCCAAGGCAGGGCAAGGACACTTCCCACTATCCCGAGTCTTACACGACCTGTTTGAGGGAACACCCTGTGCTAAAAATCATTTCTGGAACTTTTTTTTGCCTGTTTTAAGCCTATTTCTGCCTATTTTAAACCTATTTTAAGGCTGAGTGTTCAGAGAGATCTTGGTGTAAATGAAATCCAGCCTCATTATCCATTATCACCCTCATCCTTTGCCTTCCCTGTCCCCACCTCTCTTCCCTGGGATCAAGGGATCAAATAATTGAACAAACCAGTCTTTGGGGTGGGCTTTGAACTCCTGCCTCGTCCTCACTGGTTCCTCTCTGGCGGCTTCAATCGCTCCAACATTTATAAATTTGGAGTGTGGATAGCTCATTTTCAGGGGAAAATTGAGGTTTGACTTTGAATTCCCACTTATCTGGAGCTCACACGGATTCAGGAATGTCTCTGGGCATGGCACAGACCCTGTTTGCAATAATGCTCCTGTGACCAGAAAAACCAGAGCAGCCCTTCTGCCCCAGAAAGCAATTTAAGATTTAATTAATACTTGAGGGCCACGCTGCTCCAGTGAAATGAGCAGGAAGGTCTCCTCATTTCAGGCCCTAAGTGTCCTACATTTGCTGCTAATTAAAGCAGAAATTTGATATGAAAAATAATTTTTAAAAGAAAATAAAAGAAGGAATCTAGACTTAAACCAATGACTAAATAGCCCTTGTATTCCTTGGTTGTCTTTTGTAGTTGTTAAACGTAAATTGGTGGAGCCTTGGAAATGGAAATAGGGAATGGGAACCCAGATATATTTTCTTCCCTCCTAAAAATACCTCTGTGTATGGGGAGGGTTTGCTCTGGGATGATTAAGTGATTCATCAGTGCAATAATAGTTACGGAAATTCAAGGCAAACGGGGCTGGAATGAAAGGAATCTCTGGGTATTTGTGTGGCTTCTGTGTGGAAGCAGAGCCTGATTCCAATTTTCTTTTTTTCCTTTTAAGTTGATTTGATTTTTAGAACTCATTTAAAAATCAAAGCTGGCTGTGTTCCCCTGATGTGCAGCTTTTGTTCAGAGGTTCTTTGCTCCCACTGGATGAATTTCACAGGGCTTCTAGGAAAGGTGTTTTAGCTTTTTGGAATTCCCATCCTCCATCCCTCAGGGAGGATGGATAGCATGATACCAGAAGGGTCAAATGTCCAAAAGACTTCAGCTCTAAGGTTTTAAAAGGTTTGGACTACAAACTTCCAATGGATTTTGTAATATCACTCCTCAAAAATTTTTCCCTGTGCCACCTATGGCCACATTTCCAGGTTGTTTCCTTTTGCTCAGGCGGAGTTTCATTTTTCCTTTGTGGTTTTAATTTGGTCATTTTGGTGTCTCACATGGAATTGACTTTTTTAATGGTGTTTTGCTCAAAATGTTCAAGACCTGCTCTGTTCCTAATTGTCTCTCCCTCCTCAATGAGCTGCTCCTCTTGTCCTGACCCAGTTTCCCGTTCCCAATCCAGGGCTAAAAAATCGGGAGAACCATCACCCCCTCCTCCTCCCTTTAGCTCTGGGGGCCGTACCTGCCCAGCATTTTCTCCCTGCCATAAATCAGGATGGGAACTTGCTGTAAAGATTACTTTAAAAACAATCTGAGACCTGACATATTTATGGGATTGTGACCGTGTTACCCTGGGATGAGAAGGAGTTCACCTCCTTCATATTTTTCCCCGGGAAATGAGCGTGGGTTCTCCTTTCAGCAAGGTGTGCCCCATGATGGATGGGATAAAGCAGGCCAGGAGTTTAGTTCTGATGATTTATAGGAGCCCTGCACTCACCTATTTTTCCTCTTGGTCTTGTGGTGTGGTGCCAGGGAGGCTGGCAACAACCCATTGCTCTTTCCAGGAGTATGGAAGCATTGACCCCGGGGCTTCTCTGTGTGATTAATCCCAAATTCCTGGTATAGAGGGAGCTGAGGGAGGAGGAGGAGTAGTTTTGTGCTCTCTCTGTACATGGGGGCTGCTTGTACTTTATAAAACCAAATTTTTTGTGGCCTTTCCCTGTGTACAGGCCAGTCTGTGATTTAGAAGGGAATTGCTAGATGGTTTTAAGGGTGAATCGACTTCCCATTCAGAGAGAAAAGGTTTAGTGCCTCAAAGAGGTTGGTCCAGGCTCCTTTTATAACGTTTTCATTTCATTTGTGGCCTTGAACCCCTTGACCAAGTTGTATTAATGTAATAATTGCCAGGTTATGTACAGAGCCTTGTCTGCCGTGACCCGCCTGGGTTAATGGCTGGGCTCAATGGCCTTGGAGGTCTTTTCCAACCTAAATGTTCTTTTCCAACCTGAATATTCTCTGAAATCATGAAATAAACCCATGTGCAGCCCACAAAACCAGGACCTTGTGACTCTGGCTGTGGGTGGCAGTCAGCCCACCCCACAGGGCAGGGACGGGCCCATGGGTGATTTTAGGGTGTAAAAGCAGAAAGAAAACAGTTCAGAGTGACCCTAAAATGAAAATGGTTCAGAAGGACCCTAAAATTAAAATGTTTCAGTGACCCCAAAGCACAAACAAGGACCAGCAACAAAAACTGAGCCTCTGTTTTCAGCGGGTTCAAAGCAGGGCCTGGACTTTGGGGAGATTTCAGGCTGATTCAGGTAAACTTGCTGTGTGTCACACGTGCCATAAATATGTTAAAGCACTGTGACAGGGAAGAATATTTGGGAGAGGAGCTTCTTTTTCCCCTCTTCTTTCACACTTGCCATCTCCTTAATTAATTCTCTCACAAGCAGAGCTTGTGCCAGCTTCCTTGAGCTGGGAAGAGTTAAAGGGCCTGGAGCTGGGGAGAGGTCTTTAAATTTGCCTCTTTCTCTTCCAGTGTGACCCTTTGCACTTCTTAAACCTCAAAATTAGGCCATGGACCACTGCAGAGTCATGAATATAGTCCTGACTGCAGCGAGGAATCAGAGACTTTTTCAATTTTTTAGGCTTTTTTCTAAGAAAGGGCAGGGAAAGAAGCACAAAGAACTGAGACTCATCTGAGGCCTTGTGGGTATTGTTTTGGGGACTCCATGGAGTGTCCACAGCAAAGACACAGCACAGCTCTTGCTGTAGCAGCACCATGAAGGAGTAAAACTTATTCTGGGATGGCCATAACCAATTTCTGATTGTTTGTGATGTTGTGGAGAGGGAACAGCAGTTGTAGGAATGAAGAACAAGTGCTTGGTGTGTTTGCTGCACTGAAAATGTGTCCCAGGCAGCCTCTTCTCTTCAGCAGCCTCAGATAAATTGATCACTTCCTGAAAAAAGTTGGGTTTTTCTTTGTTTAATCTTTATTTTTATTCCTTGCAACCTCCCCTGCTTACAGAAAGTTAAAGAATCGAGAAAGTAAAAGTTTTACAAAGGCATTTGTGGCCCTGGGCTGATTTGAAAATCACAGAATCCTGGAATGTTTGAGTTGAAAGAGCCTTAAATCCCACCCAGTGCTAGCCCTGCCCTGGGGCAGAGACATCTCCCACTGTCCTAGGCTGCTCCAGCCTGGCCTTGGACACTTCCAGGGATTCAGGGGCAGCCACAGCTCCTCTGGGAATTCCACCCCAGCCCCTCCACACCCTCACAGTCAGGAATTTCTTCCCAATATCCCATTTAAATCTCTCCTTTCCCAGTGGGAAGCCATTCCCTGTGTCCTGTCCCTCCATCCCTTGTCCCCAGTCCCTCTCCAGCAATCCTGGTGCTCCTTTAGGTCCTGGATGTGGCTCTGCACTCTCCCTGGAGCCTTCTCTTTTTCAGGCTGGACAATCCCAACTCTCCAAGCCTGCATCCAGAGGTTCTCCAGCCCTTGGATCATCTCCATGACCTCTGGACTGGCTCCACATCCTTCTGCTGTTGCCTTTTGCCCCACAAAGTCTCCTCACACAACAGTGAAAATAAAACCTGCAAGAATCAGTCCTTGAAACTGCAAAATAACTTTTTCCTTAACTTTTAATTAGAATTCTCCCTGGCTGTTGTTTGTTGTTTTGTTGTTTTTTGTTTTTGTTTTGTTTTTTTTTTTTCTCCTGAGAGACCATTTTTGGTTTTTCCCTGCCCCAAGAACAAATTGTTGGGAAGAGAAGGCCAAAGGCAGTGTTGGAATCAAACAGGCCAAGGCACTGCCAAAGTTTTTGCCTTAAAATCTGTGGAAATAAATGTAATCCTGTCAGGCTAATTAGTCTGATGAGGAAAAGTGACCTTTCTAGCAGGGAACATAATTGCATTGTCTTGGCCCATGATTTGACCTTCTCTAAGCCCTCCCTCAACACAGCTAATGAGGATTGTTCTGCATCCTGTTGACTGCCAGGATATGGTTGGGAAATAAGAGACTCCTGGAAACTAAGAGAAATATTAAATGCACAGAATGCTTATTATTTATTAAAAAACATCCCTGCTCTTGCAATTTCTCCTGCTGCAGTAATTGGTGGAAGCTTGACAGGGTTTTATTCCCCCCCCATTTCCTTGTGGAGCCTGAGGTTTGTTCTCTGGCACATCCCAAAGCCACTGAGATTCTAAAAATAATTTTAAAAGGGCCCTTAACCTCCATGTTTTCCAAATTCAAAAGAATTCAGGTCCTGAACAATTGGCATTTCCACTTTATTTTTCCTGCCTTCCAAGTTAGGGTTTTTTCATGGATTTTGAATAATGTTTTTCTTAATTTTTTTGAAAAATGTTGTTTACTCAAGGGGTGAATTTTGGTGCCATCTTCCTCAAATTCCTGAGAGAAGCTTCTCATCTGAGTTTTTATTTCTTATTCAGGGCCAGTTCTTTATGCAGGCCAGAGGAACCAGTTTGAGAATCTGCTTTTGCATCCTGGGAAACAGGGTTGGACAATTTTCCCTCCCCGACATCTGCCTTGCTCAGCCTGGGAATGTCCCTGGGAGCTCTTGGATGTGTTTTAGAAAGAAATCAAGCCTTGATTTAAGATTCCTAGTGACAGGAATTTGCCACTTCCCTCCCTCCACAGCTGATTGCTTTCCAAAATCGTGTCTCTTTTGGAGTAAATTTGTTTGAAATAGTCTTCCCTGGATTTTGTTTTACTTAATTTGGGGGTTTCAGCTGCCATGGTCATTTTGCTAGCAGAGATTCCACACCCTCAGGAGCAGCAGCTCTTTCAGTGCCTCCTCATTTGGAAGAACTTCCCTAATTTGTGAGGATTTGGGGAAAAATTTAGCTCTACCCATAGGTTTGGGTGATTTGCACAGGGGAGGAGTAATTCATGCTCAGTTTTGACAACTTATTTCCTATTGCCACCTGTTTCTGGCATTACAAACTCCTTGTTGACTCCTTTCTACAGACTTAGCAAATCCAACTAATTATTCTGTTGACTGCAAAGGGAAGGAAACTGTTCCTTCCATGGCTCCCAGTGCTCCATCCCAAATGGAATGCCTATGCAGGATCACAGTATGAATATCTCCAGCTAAAACAAACCCAAAATTGTGGGTATCCACTTCTACTCCTTGGGAACAAACCTGTTCCTTCTGCAAAAGACAACACAGGTGTTTAAAACCCTTCTCTGTTGTTTTAAGTGTCAGGTGGCCTGGAAAAGTCACGAATTTTTCAGTGTTTCCAGGGATTGTGGTGGTGCTGGACTGGGAATTTCAGTGTTCTCGCCTCACATCAAAAGTGAAAGATGGTGTTTAAAATTCCAACAGATCCCACAGTTCTCCCTCTGCAATCCCAGGGATTAATTATTGAGGCTGTTTTCAGGAGATGAGGGGTTTAATGACCATTTAGAGGGATGGAAAATTGTTTTGATTCCATTTCTGCAGGGGATGCCAAAGGACAGGTGGCTCCAGGCTGGAATATTCCATGTAATGAGGCCCTGGGGGATAAATCCTACCAATCCCTGGGAATGGGAACACACCCAGGACATGCCTGGAGGGAAGGAGGCTGATCCTGATTTATTTGATGTGCTGATGGAGCAGGAGCAATATCCCGAATTGATCATGCAGGAATTACATCCAGGAAAACACCAGGAAAACTCATTGTTCCCATTCAGGGAGCACCAACAGCCTTTAACTGTTGTCTTTGCAGTGCTCAGGCTGCTGTGGATCAGGATATTATTGGGATTTAGCAGCAAAATTCCTGTAAAATGTGCTGCAAACTGGACACAGCAGGAGGGGCTCAACCCTCTGCCTCACCAAAATCTTCAAAGCACATCCAGCACCTCCAGGGATGCTCCCACACTCAGAAAACAAACATTTAAAAATGTCCAATAGCTTGGGTTTATCTGGGGGTTATATTTTATCAAAAATCCCAGACTAATCAGACATCTGTGGGCTGCATCCCATTATTAAAACAATTTAGAAGCCAGGATAATGCTGAAAGTCAGAGATGCACTTCTGATGAAAGAAGAAAGACGCAAAGGCAAAAAATATCCCTGAAAATTTTTACTTTTGAGCTCTATGAGGAAAAACCTTTGGTGTCAGCACTTGGCACTCTTGGAGTTGGACTCAGTGATCCTATGGGTTCCTTCCAGCTCAGGATATTCTGTGATTTTGTATTCTGTGACAGCTCCAAGAGGGTGTTTGGCTCTCACCTCCCTGCAAAGGCACATGCATTGATTTTTGTGTTTAATTCTTTGCCTTCTAAAGGAATAAAGTCACTCTCATAGCTCTGGTGCTTTGGCAGAGCTGCAATCACAGAGCTGTTTCTCCACTGCTGAGATGCTTCTGGTACCCTGGGGGCCATTTGGGAATTGTCTGATAACGCCGGGAACTGGATTTATGGCATTTTCATTACACAGAGAGGAGCCAGGTTTTTAGAACAAAATTCCTCTGTTAAAAGAGGTTTGTTTGGTTGTTTTTCATGGAGCAATTAAAAAAAAAAATTATTTTTTCCTACTCCAGCTGCAGTTTTTGTGTTTGTGTCTTATCCTAGATAAAAGGTGTGACACCAATAGTAAATCTTTGCCTTTGTCAAAGGATTTCCACAATTGAAAGCAAAATGGGCTTTTATTCCTCAGGGATTCACTATTTCTGCAGATCAGGTGGAGAGAAAAGGGGTGACAATGCCCCCTATAACAAAAGAATTAAGGAGTTCCATTTATTAAGTTAATCAAAACAGAGCCGAAGGAAACCTGATCACAGCCTGTCCCGACAGGAGGAGTGACATGATTATAAAGGGCTTTTATCCTGAGTGATAATGAAACAGCAATTCCTGATAGCTGGGAGCTATCTAGGGAAAACAAAATCTCAAAATTGGGTGTGAACTCTTAAAAGTGACTCTAAAATCACCTTCCCTGGAAGTTATAAAAATGTGTGGATGTGACTTTGGGGATATGGGTTAGTCGTGTGACCCTGGGGTGATGCTGGACTTGATCTGAGGGGTCTTTTCCAGCCTTAACAACCCCACGATCCTGTGAAGTCAGTGAGAATTTGGAGAAAATCCTACAACTGGGGTTTATCCCTCATTGGGAAGACAAAACAAAACCCCACTCTGCAGCCAGAGTAAATTTACTTCATATTTGGCGAATAACTTCATGTGGAGCAGGAGGAACCCCGAGATCCTTGTGTTGTTCTGAGTGACCTTCTGCCTTCCCTGCCCTGCCTCAGTTTCCCCATTTCCCTGGGCAGGAAAGGCCTTTCCCTCTGTTTTAGGGACATCCTGCTCTGTGGGTGTTGCACAGGAGCCATCCCCAGGAGGCACCTGCTTTCCCCTGTGCCCATGAGGATTGAAGAGCAGAATTCTGGTCTTCCAGAATTCCCTCCTGGACACATCAGAGCAGCCTCATTAACACCAGTCCCAAACCCGGCGCTGCTGAGTTCCTCTCCGTGCACTGCCACCGTGACCCACTTTCCTTCCTTAGATCAAAGCTGCCCACGAACAGCAGCGATTCCATTCTCCTCTCCACTCCCACACGTTCTCCTGCCCAAACGCTTCATTGCTCTCACTGAACTTTGTGCCCGCAATTGTTGCCGCACGTTACTGATCCCCTTTAAACAATGTTTTCAGAGCCTTTCCGTCGGGATTTCAGGAGAATGGAAGTGGTAATGAGGGAAGGGAAAGCATCCAGCAGGAGTTAATGGATGCAGTCACTCAGCCCTGGGTCTCTCTGTGGGATCTGGGACATTCATGCCCATTAAGGGGCTATTTTTTCCTTTAAAGGCCTTGTTCTGCTTGGATTCAGTCAGGCACTGGCCACAAGCCCATCGCTGGAGAAATCTGGAAATCCAGGAGCTCTGTAATTCCCTGAACTTCAGTGTCTGTCACCCCTCTGAGCACATTGATGGGGCAGATGTCCTGGTGAGAGGGTGGTAGGGCTGTCCCCAGCTCCTTCTCCTTCCCTCAGGTGTCCTGATCCAACTCAGCCTTGCCCAGCTCAGCTTCTGCTTCCTCCAAGCACGGATTTCTGCTCTGTTCCCACAAATCATGGTGCATTGCCGAAATAGTTCCTTAACATCATGAAATCACCAAAATATTCAGGTTGGAAGGACTTTAAATCCCACCCAGTGCCACCCCTGCCATGGGCAGGGACACCTCCCACTATCCCATCCAACCAGGCCTTGGACACTGCCAGGGATGGAAGGAGGAAGCTGGTGCTCATTCAGTGCTGGTTTTAATGGTTTTTTTTTAATTTTTGGGGGCTCTGGAAGGGTTTAGCTCTCTGCATTAAACTCCTGTCCCTCTGTCCTTTGACAGGCATTGTGGTATCTTTTGTGTGAAATGTGGACTTTCTGGGATCACAGAACTGCATTTTAAATATTAAGGAAAAAACCTTTGAGTCAAGGTCGAGCCTTTGATTTGGATCACACCAAGCTCATCTCTGAGCTGGCCATGAGGAATTAAGGGCCCCAGTTTTCTGGAAAAGCACCTTTATATTCATTTGGGACACCAGAAAGTCCTCTTATCTCTGCTTTGAGACTGCTGGGGAGTAGTTCTGGAGGAATTAGACATGGAAAAAGCCAGACTCTTCCTCCCTCCCAGCATGAAGCACCAATTGCTGCTGATTACAATCCTATTTGATTGGGGGAGGTAACTGCTGATGCCAATTCATGAGCAATTGAATTCCTGGCAATTAAATTCATTTGTGACTAAATATTTGTTTTTGTTGTGACCCCAAAGCCCAAACTTGGAAGCACCCACAGTGTTTGAGGTCCCTCCTAACCTAAAACCATCCTGTTATTGCATGATTTTAAGAAGCCAAGAAATTTGGGGTTGTGATGCCAGAAGCTGCTGTGGGGTGTGGAATGTCCTTCCCTATAGATCAGCCATAGGATTTGTGGCAGTTCCTCCTTAGTATCAATTTTTTGTAAAATTCATCCTTTAATCCAGATGTTCTTTATTCCCACTAATTTTCCTGAATTAGTTGAACTCTTACTTTTCCTGATACCTCAGTGTGATATTGAAAGAAACTCTTTTTGTCCTAATAAATTATTAGGGAATGTTCAGGAATTTTCATTCCATTTTTTCTAGGGTTTATTTCATTACACTTCCCCTCTGTTTCTTGGTATTTTTCCCCTTTCTAAGATAAACATAGGTGATCTTTTCAATATCTGCAGCATTGGCATTAAAAAAAAAAAAAAAAAAAAAAAAAAAAAAAAAGGTTTTAAATCATCCCATAAAATGTAATAGGAAATGTAGGCTGTGCTGTAGAATTCTGCTTCTCCAACCCTATACAAAGGTTATCATTTTCTATCACAAATACTGAATTTAATGCACTTCGTATGAAATCCTGTTGGGATTTACTCCTATTAAACTCCATAGGACTGGAGATGCCCCCAGGGATTACTCTGATAACAGTAAGGGACCATTTTTGGGGGGAATGGATCTCAGGCTGTTTTTCAGTTTCTTTTTTGCAGTTATCTGGGAAAACTTTATCACCCCTCTCTCTCAGCTGTCTTTCCCATTCAAAAAACACCACTGAAATCGCTCTCTCATGGAATTTCCAATTATGAGGCTGTCAGGAGTGTAAATACTTCATAGGTGATGATTTGCCTTGCCAATAAATTAGCACTTTCTGAAGTCCCCTAGAATTTTTGGGGCCAGGTTGATAAAATGTTGTCAGTTCTTGGCCCAGTTTGTTGCTTCTGCATCCTCTGCTCTGCCTTCCCAACCTCAATCTGATAGGAATTTGCTGTATTTTGTGTCTCTGAGTGGTGGATCTCTTCCATGAGGTGTTTCCAGAGGCAGTGAAGGAAATTCCACGTGTTGGTGTTCAGTATTCGTCCTTGTTTCTTCCCAGCTGCAGCGCTAGCGCTGGTCAGTGCCTTCTCTTCCATTAGCAGAGGGTTTGGTAATCCTTTCTTGAGGCCCAGAATTCCTAAAAAAAACTTCTGTGGAAAGCATAAATCCAAAAATTTCTGTGGAAAACATAAAATCATGCAATGGTTTTTGTGGGATGGACTCTAAAGATCATCTTGTTCTACTCCCCAGCCATAGGCAAAGACTCCTCCCACTATCCCAC
>JAGMWU010000029.1:703840-744918 GCA_018697195.1 Certhia americana
GTTTTCACAAGATTTGGAGTGTGGACCACAAGGTGGTCAGATCTGAGGCTGACCAGGATGAGAGAGTAAAAGGATCAAGTGACGCTTTGACATCCAGTTTACATAAGATTTTAGGATTTTGCCACCCACACAGAGTTGTGTTTTTAAACAAAAGAGAGAAGGCTTAGACTAAACATTGAGAAGAAATCCTTTCCTGTGAGGATGGGGAGAGGCTGGGATGGAATTCCCAAACAAGCTTTAGCTGCCCATGAATCCCTGGAAGTGTCCAAGGCCAGGCTGGAACACACTGGGATAATGGGAGGTGTCCCTGCCCATGGCAGAGGAATTGGTCTTTAGGGTCATTTCCAACCCAAACTATGCTGGGATTCTATGAAAAACTTTAAGGAGAGAATGGAGGGGATTGAGAGCCTGGACACCACAGACTGAAGTTTTATTGGGGATGGAAAAACTGGAACTGGGTGTGTGAGAGACTGGGTGGTACTGTTAGAAGAAATTCCTTCTAATTTCCTAACCTATGGTTGCAATATTTTCCAGGGTTTGTCTCATCCCCAGCTATTGTGTCTATTGTGCACCCAACTCCCTTTGGCTCTTCAGGGTCTCAGCTCAGTGAGGTGTGGAGCATTAAATAATTCAGTGTCCTCAGCATCTGCTCTGAGTGTTCACAGCATCCCGATGAGCCTGCGTCGAGGGATCAGGGGGAAAAAACAATTTCCCAAAGTAGTTTTTTGGCAACGGAGCTGCTAAATCTTGAACAACGTTCTCGTGCTAAATGGTGAAGCCAATTTGCAAATTCCAGTGCAGAGCGCAGCCCATGCTGGCATGGAGGTGATTTCCTTGTGTCATCATCACCCGCTTCCAGTGAGGGAATAAAGAAATCCCAGTAGGGAAAAAAAAACTCATGGAAATATTTTTATTGATGTTCTGGCTTTGCTGAGGGAGGAGAGGAGCATGTGTGGAGATGGAGAGTTTATCTGACTGAAAAGAGGGAGAGGTGTTCTCCCTGACACTTCACACTCTGATTTTGGAGCCAGGCTCGTGCAAGGATGGAATTCTAGAGCCAAGGCTTTGCATCAGGACTTACTTTGGCTTTATGGTCTCTCTCATGCCCACAAATAAATAAAATGTGTTTCCTTATTCCCATCAATAGTTAAATAATAAAAGAAGCCCAGAAGCTTAAAAACCAGAGATGTAACTGATAAAGGGCTACTGTTTATCTTCCATCTCCACAAAAATCCTCAAAGGAGCTCGTGCCTGATCCAACCTGTCCTGCAGGTCTGGTATCCAGGCTACAGATTTATTGAGAGCCTTCAGCTGGTGGCTGATCCATGTAAGGAGCTCCTGGGTGGCAGGAGAGTCTTCCCCTCTCCCTGCTTTCAGTCTCTGCCAGGAATAAGCAGGTTTTGGGTTCAGTTTTATTTCTTTTTTTCTGCTTCATCCTTTTCTTTTCTCATCAGTTGCTGCAGAGGCTTTGATGGGGGCTGCCCTGACAAAATCCCTGCACTGACAATCGATTTCCTTGATGCTTGAGGATGCAGAAAATAGGAAAGACCAGTTTTCCTACAATATTGAAAAGCCTCTTTGACCCAAAGGCACAGAGCTCAGTGGTGGGAACCTTCCTGGGTTAGGCTGGGAGGGAAAACACCTCATCCAGCCAGACAGAACTGAGCCTCGATGGCTTTTCTAATCTCCTTTTCATCCACTGCTGTTTGCTTTCATAGGATCTCAGAATCTTGGAATGGTTTGTGTTGGAAGGACCTTCAAATCCTCTCATTCCACCCCCTGCCATGAGCAGGGATGCCTCTCATTATCCCAGGGTTCTCCAGCTTGGCATGGACACTTCCAGGGATCCAGGGGCAGCCACAGCTTGCATGGGAATTCCATCCCAGCCTCTCACCACTCTCATAGGGAAGAATTTATTCCCAATATGCCATCCATCCCTTCCCTCTGGCAGTGGCAAACCATTCCCCCTTGTCCACTTCGATTTCCCTCTTGTCCACTTTGATTTCCCCCTTGTTCTCACTTCCAAACTGGCTCCCTACAAAAAAAAAACCATAATTTGAGTGGGGTGACAGCTCTTCAGTTTGGTGTTCATGGCTGTGTCTTCAGTGTAAATTTGCTTGAAATTTCCCCCAAATATTCCCCAGAACCATCAGAAAATCGCCTCCCTCCCAGACAGTGAGTGTGCTGCTCCCCTGCTCCAGTGGTGCAGTTGGGCTCTGATAATGCAGAATCCAGGATTTTTTAAAGCACAGAGTTGTTTGGGGTTTTTTTCTGGTTTGAATTCCATGGACACAGCAGACTTGCTCAGAGAAAATCCAATCCATCTCCTCTGAAATGAACTCAGTCATCCTTCAGTTTATTGAGTGAGAGGGAATACAAAACAAATCCACAAATGTCAAAAGCAGTCTACAAGGGATCATTCTGTTCCTTTCTCCATTTGTTTTCCTGATAAAAATGATTTTTAACTGATTCCCTTCTTAATTTTATGCAGCAAAATATAATTCACTCAAATATCCTCCACAGCCCCCCTGCCAAAGTTCGTGCTTGGTCAAATTTCCTGGAAAGAGGGGGAGGAATGATGGGGAGGGACTTTGCTGAGTCACGTCTCAAGCACCACAAAAATCTCTTTGCTGGATCTGCAGGAACATGACCAGGAAAATTCTTCTTGTTCTGTTAAATTCACCAGTGGTGATTTTACTGGTTTTTACTGGATTCCTACTGGTTTTACTGGGCTGGCAAAGTACCCCAGTGGTGATCTGCTGGTTTCTTCCGAGATGGGAAGGGTTCATCTTTTCTCAATGATTTTCTGCCCATGAGCTTTTTCTGGAAACATTGGACTGAGGATTTCTGTGGAAATACAGAACTGTAGAAACTCAGAGTGGTTTGGGCTGGAAGGGACCTTAGGGACAACTTCCAAACCCATCTTCCATCCAGCTTGGCCTGGAACATTCCAGGGATGGGGCACCCACAGCTTCTCCAGGAAATCAGGGTCTCACCCCCTCTCCATAGATCCAACAGACTTTGTTCTCTTTCCTGACTGAATCCATAATTCTGTGCAGGATGTGGAAGGATTTCCAGCCTTCCCCAAGGATTATAAATGGATCCTTTCAGGGGGTTAGAAACTGTTATTCCACTCCCCTGGGAAACCCCTGAATTGGCTTTTCCAGAATTGCCCAGGAAGACTGGGGCAGAACCAGGATTCCAATCTGGGTTATCCAACTCAGTCTTGTGCCTTTATCCACATCCAGGTCCTAATTCCCATAAAATTTCCTGATGAGGGAGTAACTGAGATCACCCTGAAGTCTGGGTGGCTCTGGGTGTTCTTTGCACCATGGAAATGAGGAATTGGGCAAGCATACAGTGGGGAGGGAGATGGAAAAGGACAATTGTGCTGAAGCAGGGAAGATAATTCCGGGAAAAGCTTTTTCCTCTGCTGAGGCCATTGTTGTTTTACCAAATCCAATATCCTGGAATGAAAATAAGGCCTTAAAAGGTTGAAAGTGAGGAGTAATGAATGAAGAGCCACCAGATATTACATTTAAGAAGCTGGGTTTAGCAAGAGGATTTAATGAAGGCACCATTCGGAATTTTCCTGCATTAATTTTAGAGCCTGCTCTGAAATGGGGGAAATTTGAGCATTTGCAGAGATCCAGGTAAGTGGAAGGTCCAAGCTTTTGTGCTGGAATTTGAAGCAGTCTCAGGAATTCTGTTCTCCCTCTGCCAAGGCCACCAACCCAGGTGACAGCTGTGTCCCTTTGTCCCCTCTGCCCAGTCAGCCCCGGGCCCAGAGCTGGCAACGCTCTGAAGGATGCCACAGACTCTGTGGCAATTCCATGTAATCCCAAAGCCAACTTCAGAGGGTAAATGAAGGCTTAATTAAAAGCTGACATAGGAAATGAAAAGTAAATTAATATCCTAATTAATGCTTCATGTTTAGTCCAAATGAGAAGCTTTTTGATTCTCCTTTCCCTGTTGCAGCTCCACACTCACCTCTGGGTTTAGGCTCATTTGGCCCCAGTCCTGGAAAACATCCTCATTAAAAATTGTGTCCAAGCCCACATTTAATTTTATTCCTGTTGTGCTTAATTGCAGGCCTCGATAGGGCTGGATTTAGGGATGGGAATAAAAAAAGGTGGAGCTGTCGGGAAAATTCTCCATAATGGTCCCAAATGCTGATTTGACTCAAAAACCTTCACTTACTGACCTGTATTAGAATTAAGTCTGTTAAATTAATAATGGATTGAGTTAATCAGAGTCCCAGTATTTCTTTTATTTCAGTAATTTTAGTGGAATTGGGATTTTTGTAACATGATTTCCTTAGGATCAAGAAGAACCAAAAGCCTTCCAGAGCAGGGAGGTTGCTGTGAAGGAAAATGGGAGAAACAGAAGCATTGAAAGGATTCAAGGAGCACATTCTCGTTTCCAAGCTTCATTTCCTGGCCTTGGACATTTCCAGGGATGTGGCAGCCACAGATTTTTTATATGATACCATTTTACCTCAGTCATTTTAAGGTGTGAGGAGCCACATGAGCCAAATTCTTGTCCTCTGTTTGCATCAGAGAGAAGGAATGCTGCATTCCCAGCACAGGAGCCACCACACCCACTCCTTTAATCCCTCTAGATTCACATCAAATGTGTCCTGACAAGGTGAGGTTGGGCAGAAGAGCTCATGAGGTCATGGGAGGGAGGAAAAAAAATGTGCTTATCAAATCAAACCCAACTTTACAATTCTTCCTCCTGTCTTTTGCCTCTTGGGTGGGGCACTCGCGGTTTTATTCTGAGTTCTCAGAATTTTTTCTCCACAGGAAGACAAACAGGCATCAAAAAAAGGTGGGATGCTCATTAATTTCACAGTTCCTGCTTTTAAAAAAATAAAGATGCTTTCATAATTATGAAGAAAAATGCCACAAGACTGAGAAATCACCTCAGTAGGTGGCACTGGCTCCCTTGGAATCGGGTTCTGATGGAAATCAATGGCAGCTCTGGGAGAGGAGCTCCTCAGGCGTTATTGATCCAGGACTGAGGGATGATTCTCCCAGGCATGTGCACTTTTCTCTCTCCACTCCATTTTTCATCCTTTTAGCTTTAATACAAATTGGTACTGGAAGTTTAAGAGTCTGGATTTGTTTCGTAAAGCTCAGGCTGGTGCAAGGTTTGAGGGTGGGAGGGGCTGGGATGGAATTTCCAGAGGAGCTCTGGCTGCCCCTGGATCCCTGGAAGTGCACAAAGCCAGGCTGGACAGGGCTTGGAACAGCCTGGGACAGTGAAAATTGTCCCTGTCCTTGGCAGGGGTGGCACTGGATGGGCATAAAGGTCCTTCCAACCCAAACCTTTCCAGGATTCTGTGATTCCTTTCCTCAGTCTGGTTCAGATCCCAGGTGGAACACCTGGAGGGAATAAAAACGGGGTCGTTGTGTTCTGATGTGGGCAGGGGAAAACTTCCCTCTCCAAAAACCTCTCTGTCCTCTCCAACATTCACACACACAGAGAAATCTTCCACTGGAACTTTTCCATAGGTTGTGCATCCTCTGGAGGGCTGTGCACCCAGGGAATCACGGGATGGTTGGATTGGGAGGGACAATTCCAGGGATGAGGCAGCCACAGCTCCTCTGGGGACTCTGTGCTGGGGCCTCACCACCCTAAGGGAAGAATTCCTTCCCAATACTCCATCTAACCCTGCCCTCTGGCATTGGGAAGCCATTCCCTGTTGTTCCAGCAAACCCATCTGATGTCTTAGGATTTTAGTTTTTATATTTCCCATATATTTGTAATCCTGCAATTCTTTAGTGTGTAACTCTAAACTCCATACACAGTGTGAGCTGCTGCTTTCCCATTTTGGTCAGACACAACAATTCCTCTCCAGGCCTGGCAATCAAGGACACCTCACTGTCTCAGGGCCCAAGAGATGGAAACAAAAATGAGTTGGGGGGCAGCAAACTTGGGGTAAATGACTTCATTACCTGAAGCTGTAATTGGGAGATTAACCCCCAATATGCAAATGGACCAAACTTACAAAAGTGTGAAAACCCGTGACCCATTGTCCATTTTTGGGTGTAGCCCCTGGGAGCTTTGTCTGCTCAAAATGTACCTGAAGACCCTTCAATAAATATCACTGCTTTTTATTCTCTTAATTTTGTCTGGTCTCTACTTATAGGTCATCCTAAAAGGCATCACATCCCCTAAAAACGATCCATTGAAAGCATGCGTGCATTCAGCATCAGAGCAGGGGGAAAAGCCTTCCTGCTGTGCATCCAGCTCACGATCCCTGGCTGTCTGTGGTGGAGCAGCATTTCTCATCCCCATCCTCTGGCTCCAAATGTTAAATGTTGTTTTTATCAGCAGCTTCTCTGCCGGAGCTCTGCAGGATGAGTCAGTGCCCTTCGGAGCAGAGCTGGGAATCAATAGAGTGCCGGGAATTAGATACTGCACTCAGATATGGATATCTCCAAAGGCATGGGAATGGTGCTGCTGACTAATGGATTGGTGGAAATACACAGCCAAAACAGCCCAGGCAGGCACAATCCTTCTGGAATTCTCTGTGAGACCTAATCCATTGGATCTTGTCCATGCGGAGGATGAGGGATGGGAAATTGTGCTCCCAGGTTCTGATGGATCAAAATTTCATCTTCTGCAAGACTTCTAGAGATGGAAACTTTGGGAAACCAGCAGCAGATGCTGCACCCGAAGTTTGATTTGGGAGGGACAGGTGGGTAGAAGGGGATTATTCCATTTCGCTCAGCTCTGGGAGGCTCATCCAGAGCTCCCAGTATGGGAGAGACATGGACACACCAGATCCCCATCCCTGGCAGTGTCCAAGGCCAGTGGACAGGGCTTGGAGCACCCTGAGATAGAGGGAGCTGTCCCTGCCCAAGGTGGGACTGGATGAGCTTTAAGTCCCTTGCAAACCAAATCATCCCACAATTTTGTGATTCCGTGATCCCATCCCTGCATCAGCCATCCAGGAATGATCTCCTGGCTGTCAGAAATGTTCTTCCAGCCATTCAGGGATGATCTCCTGGCTGTCAGAAATGTTCTTCCCCCTCTCCAAATGTTTCATGAGCATCCTCCAAATGTTCCTTGCAGTTTATTCAAGGACCCTTGGGAATTTCTGGGAACAAGAAGTCAATGAGCTCCCAAAAACCACATTAATGGCAGGGAATGAGCTGCCAGATGGGCTCATCTGGCACCACTTCATTGGCACGGGAAAGTTTTATTGTTCCTCCAGACAGAGGATGCCTCGGGCAGTGCTGGAATCTGCATCCCAGCCAGCTGGGGGGACTGAAAGTCAGGAAAAATCATCAACAGAATAAATTTTCCCTCTCAGCACAAGACACTCTGGATTTCCCAGTACCAGGTGTTGGCTCCCTGTGCCCACCCCAGGCTCCCGCTCCAGACTGGGAAGGAAAACAAGAATAAAATACAACTGGGAATGTTTGAAAAGAAAGGGACATTTGAATCCCTCATCTGACCCTATGGCAGAGCAGCAGGGAGTCAGAAATACAGAAATCCTGGCTGTAGGAACAGGAATTCAGAGATTCCTGGCTGTAGGATTGGGAATTCAGGGATTCCTGGCTGTACACAGCTTGAATCCATTGGATTGTGTCAAATCCCTGGGCAGAACCAAAGAAAAATAACCCCTATTATTCCATTTTCTGTCCATTATGGTTTTCTATAACCATTATTTGTAATTAATATTTTTAATTAATTGTATGTTTGCTATTGATACTGATGTAATTAATATTGATTATGAGTAATTAAATGAAGTCCAATTATCATATTTATAATATATAAACTAAATAATATAAATATTGTCTGTATTATCATATTCCTCTAAAAATATTTGACAAAGCAGAAGGTTTTATCCCTGTGCTAGAGAGGAGGCTTTGGTGAAGGCCAGCTATATTTTTCAGTTTATATTTATATATGTATTCATGCTTATGTTTATGGTTATATTTCTATTTATTTCATATTCATATCTATATATTCATGTTTATATTCATATATACATACACATATACACACTTTATACATATATGTATACATTTTTTTCATATATATTTGTATTTATACTTGTCTTTCTGTATTATTTAAAACTCTCCCATTTTCCCAGTGGAAGTTCTTGGCACAGCAGTGATCAAGACTGGAGTCTCTCCATTCCCAAGCTCGTCTATTAATCCATCAGGACTTGGTTCTGGGACATTCCAGAAATGGTAAAATTGATGTAAATGTGTAAAAACACCAGATTTAGGCTACAGGAGGACCCTGAGCTTCACTGGGCAATGGGGAAGTTGAGCCCCATGGCACCAGCTGGGGACATCAATCCCAAATTTTGTATCTGGATTGAGTAGCTGGGTTTAATTTGGGGTTTTGGGGAGTTTTTTTATGGCTTGATAGATAGGAGATGCAAGGCACCAAGGTTTAAACCCTTCCCTTCCTGAGAGGCCTTCACAGCTTTCCAGTTCATTCAGAATTTCTTCCAAAAATGAGGAAAATATGTGGGAATTGAGCTCAGGAGCGACGGGCAGGGAATGAGAGTCCAGGAGGGAAGGATGGAAGATCCCCTATGGAGCTGTGACAATCCTGGCTGTCCCTCCCAGTGGGAACAAACCCAACCATGCCGAGAACAGCACCCCAAAACAAAATTAATTCTGCTTTCCTAATTCCAGAGTGATGGAGATGCTGAGCGAGACCACAGCCAGAAAAATCCAGTTATTGATCCTGCGTTATCCTGGAGTTTCCTTGGGGGAATGCTGTGATCCATGTCCGTGTGCATCCACCTGACAGGAAACTCAACGCTCCAGGTCTTGCACCTCGAACCAGCTGGCATTGATTTAGATATTCTGCAGATCAGAGCCTTTCCCTGGGAAAAAAAAAAAAAAAGTCCATGGATTAAAAGGTGCTTTAAAAAAATGGCTTCTGGTTTATACAATGGAAATGTGAATTATTCAGCCTCAAAAGAGAGAGGAAAGCCCAGATTTCTCTTGGGTTTTTTGCTTAAAATGGGTCAGAAACCTGGCTGTAATTTTATTTTTTAATTCCTGCCAGTACCAGCTCATGCAGCTTTTTCATGGAAGCAGGATCTGGGCTGGGATGCTTCCCTGGGCCTTGTCTTGGAAGCAGGAATTCCTGGGGAATGTCAATTTTTGCTCCAAACATGAGAAGCAGTTTGGATTGGGGAGGACAGGGCTGGAACCTGGAGCAGGGTCCATCTTTTTCCCGGGAATGTGAAATTCCTGCATTCAGCATCAGGGATCAGGGCAGCTAAATCCAGATAAATCCACAGCAACAGCACTGGAGGCTCTACAGAACCTGGAGGAGGAGGATTTGGTCCAGAAGATTTATTTTTGTTCACATTAAACCGGGTTCTGCTGGACTCAGCTTGCTGTACAACTTGGATTCTTCCATCCCAGAAACTCCATTTTATTTTGGAAAAAAAACCTGAGGATGCAAATCCTTCTTTTCAGCTTCCACTGGGAGAGCTCACTGACTTCCAGATCCTCACTCTGTTAGAAATTAACTTTATTTCTGTGCTTTAACTCCAAATTGTTCTTTTCCCAGCTGGAATGGAAACCCAGAATATGACAGCAATTTCTGCAGGAACCCAAGGAAGTCAGGAACCCAAATCCTGCAGCCACCCAATGGAATTTAGGCACATGAACTCCCTTTACACCTGTGAAAATTCCAGTTTCTGATTTTAAAAAAGGTGCTGGCAGTTCCTTGAACTTCCTGAGCATCTTTTTGAGCGGGTTTGATGTGATGAGAGCTGAGGAACTGTCACAACCCCTCTCCTCCAGCAGCATTCCCAGAGAGGTGGGAAGAGAAAATCGCAATAATGGAGGAGGAGAAGCAGAGGATTTGCTCTTCTGCTTCCAGAAGTTTCTCCACGAATTCTGTGTCCTGCTCTCTGAACTGGGAAGCGTTTTAATGATCCAGGGGAAGGAGGATGCCCTCCTGGGATGGCTGGATGGGAATGCTGCACCTTCAGGACCCTTTGGGGCAGCACAGATGGTCAAGTGCTGTTGGATCTGGGAGTCGTTTGTAGGGAGAGCCTGGAGACCTGCGGCTCCAGAGGGGGAAAATCCAGACTCGGACTCAAAATGTCTCCTTGTGATACTAAATCATGGATATTAACAGGATGGTTTGGTTGGGAGGGCCTCAAATCCCATCCAGTGCCATTGTCAGTGACACCTCCCACTGTCCCAGGGTGCACCAACCTGGCCTTGGACACTTCCAAGGATCCAGGGACAGCCATAGCTTCTCTGGAAATTCAATCCCAGACCCTCACAGGGAGGAATTTCCTTCTAAAATCCAATGTAAACTTCCCTTTCTTTCAGTTTAAACCCATTTGTCCCACCTGCCCTTCCATGGGCAGGGTCACCTGAAGAATTCCACCTTACGAAGTAACCGGACCCTTCGCCCAACTTTGGGAGCAGTTGCTGGGAAAGGGGAAAATTATCCAGTTTTTGAAAAGACGGGAATTTTGGACTTTTCCTGGGTCTTCTAAATGCCAAGACATCCTGGAACGTGGCAGCTCCCAGCCTGGAACACCCAATGTGTCACACCGCGAGGTGTCAGAGCTCACAGGGGTGGCAAATTTCCTTCCGCTGCCATGTGTGAAAAGTTCTCCAGTCAGGGATGGGATGGGTGTGATTTAAACCCTCAGCTGCTGCTCCCAGTCCCTGTCCTGGTCTCTGGAAGAGCTCTGACCCAGCACCAGGCAGGATGGATCCACCACAGCTCCGGGCACAGAGCGGGTGTGAGAAGTCACACTCTGAGCGGGCTGAGGAGCTGCTGACGGATCTTTCCAACCCTGCTAACTGCCTTTTCCCCGCTCCTGCTTTTAGCCAGCACCTGTCAGGGAAGATTAGAGGAAGGAAGATGATGTGGAATGAAAAAAAAGGGTTCTGAGATGGGGATAAAGCCCCACCATGCTACTGCTGGGTGTCAGATTTCTGCTTCACAGCCTTACCTTATTAGCCAAGAAAAGAGAAAAACCCCAACACCAGCAGTAAAATCACCTGTGTTCAGCTCCTGGGTAACCCAGGCATTTTTTATCCAGAGAAAATGAGGATATTTCAAGTAAATTGCTTTTGAAAGCAAACTGCCACTTTTTAGCACCTCATTTCAGCTGCTTCGAGCTAAACTGGTGGGGAGAAGGTGAAGGTTCCTTGCTCCCACACCACCAGCTCCTTCTCAACATTCAACATCCAGGGAATTCCTTGGAAAACTGTCCCAGCCCTTGACACTTGTGTGTTTCACATCCCAGATCAGTGCCAGCCAAGCTGGCAGGGAGGCTCTGGAATGGAGGGAATGTTGGAGCACTCCAGGTGCAAAACCCCTGGCAGTCCCTTTCCAAGAAAATTCTTCTGGGATATCTCAAGAAGGCAAAGATTTTTCAGAGCAAAATCTTGGAGCAATTTGGGAAGAAGAAATTCCCAGAGAAGCTGTGGCTGCCCCAGAACGCCTGGAAGTGTCCAAGGCCAAGTTGGAGCAATCTGGGAGAGTGAAAGATGCCCCTGCCTGTGGTGGCACTGGATGGGGTTTTAAAATCCCTTCTCACCCAAACCATTCCAGGATTCCATGATTTTTATCTCTGTGGGTGCGGTGCAAATCCACAGATGGAGCTGGAATTCCAGGCAATTCCAGACTCAGCTCAGAGGTTTGGTTGCAGAGTTTTGAGCTCTGGTGGTCACACAAAAGACACAGACCCCTGTTCATGGGACAAGGGGACATTGTCTGTGCATCCTTAGATTGGAAAGGTGACAATCCTTGAGCCCTCGGATTAAGATGGATATTTCTTGGTGTTTGGAAACAGCCTCAGGTTGTGCCAGGGGAGGCTGAAGTTGGATATTGGGATAATTTCTGCCCAGAAAGGGCAGTGGTGGTGTCCCCATCCCTGGGGGGATTTAACAGCCCTGGGCATGTGGCACTTGGGGATGTGGTCAGTGGTGGCTTTGGCAGTGCTGGGGACTCGATGACCTTAGAGGGCTTTTCCAACCCAAACAATTCCCTGATTCCCTGATTTCTGTTGGGATTTTTTATGGTATAACTTCAGTGAAGAAGCGATAATAACTCCATCCCTGTCTGAGTAACTGGGGAGGACCAGGGGGTGTGGAAGTGCTCCATAAGAATTCCAGGTCTCCTCTCAGAATCAGTCCTCTGTGCAGGGCTCACTTGTGCTTCTGGAAATGACTTTGAGTTTGATTTTTCCACTTTCCTGGGAATTCTTTCCTTTGGAAACAGCTGGAACAGCTCCCTCCTTTTTCACTATTTCACCAGAGTAAAAAAGTGTTTTCCACAATTTGCTCCCTGTTTTTTCTCTAAGGTTTCATAGTTTTTACGCCAGTGAATCCATGCATTTCAAATCCTCATCCCAAACTCTGGAGCTGATTTCCGTGGCAGATTCGAGCGGCGATGCCTGCCCTGATCTCAGCCATGGTTTATTTTTATTCCTCCATATCAGGAGTTGTTTGTCACGCTGCCTGTGCAGGGGGACTCGCATTGCCGTGCTCTGGGGAGCTGTAACTCATCTTCTGTTTAATCCACTGTCTGTCACAGGCGTGGATTTAAGATGGAACACTCGGCCCTTCCTGACATCCCTCACAATCCTTTTCTTCGTGTGTTTTTATTTACTCTCTGCAAGCTTGCTCCGTCCTTCGTTTCCAACAAAAGGAAGTTGGGTTTCCAGTCGGTGTCATCTGAGGGAAAGCTCTCCTTGTGGAACGGGCTGCACGTGGGATTCTGCCAGGATTCTGGGATATTAAAGATGTCCAAATGAGTGGATTGGGCTGTTGCTCCTTCTCTGCTTTGAGGGAAGTTGTAGAACTCCAGGATAGTTTGGGATGGAAGGGACCATGCAGATCATCTTGTTCTACCCCCTGCCAGGCACACCCAGCAACAGAAATCAGGGAATCAGGGAATTGTTTGGGTTGGAAAAGCCCTCTAAGGTCATCGAGTCCCCAGCACTGCCAAAGCCACCACTGACCACATCCCCAAGTGCCACATGCCCAGGGCTGTTAAATCCCCCCAGGGATGGGGACACCACCACTGCCCTTTCTGGGCAGAAATTATCCCAATATCCAACTTCAGCCTCCCCTGGCACAACCTGAGGCTGTTTCCAAACACCAAGAAATGCCCATCTTAATCCGAGGGCTCAAGGATTGTCACCTTTCCAATCTAAGGATGCACAGACAATGTCCCCTTGTCCCATGAACAGGGGTCTGTGTCTTTTGTGTGACCACCAGAGCTCAAAACTCTGTGACCAGCCAGGCCCAAATTCTGCTCCAACCCAGCTCCAGCTTCACTCCAATCCCAGCTCCAACCCCAGCTCCAACTCTGCTCCAGCTCTGCCTCCAATCCCAGCTCCAACCCAGCTCCATCCATAGTTCCAACTCTGCTGCAAGCCTGCCTCAAATCCCAGCTCCAATCCCAGCTCCAATCCAGCTCCAACCCAGCTCCAACCCAGCACCAGTCATAGTTCTAACTCTGCTCCAACTCTGCTCCAACCCAGCTCCAACCCAGCTCCAATCCCAGCTCCAATCCCAGCTCCAGCCCAGCTCCAACCCTAGCTCCAATTGAGCTCCAACCCAGCACCAGCCATAGTTCCAACTCTGCTCCAACTCTGCTCCAATCCCAGCTCCAATCCCAGCTCCAATCCCAGCTCCAATCCCAGCTCCAGCCCAGCTCCCCAGGCTGTTCCTGCTCCTCCTGAGGAGGAGGTGACGCTGCCAGGTGGCCACGTGGATCTCCTGAGCTGGCAGGGACCCAGGAGGAGCAGGGACACCGTCACTCTCTTGTCACACGTGGCACCAGCAGCTCGGCGCCTTCACCTCCGCGCGTCTGTCACCCACAGAGGGAATCGGGAATCGGGAATTGCTCCCATCCCAGAGCTAAACACAGACACGAAGCAGCAGGAGGAACCCAGCAGGAGCATCGGGGCTCCAGAGGGAGTTGAGAACAGCCCTGGCCCTGGCTGTCACCCCCTCCCGCTGAGCTGTCACCACAGGCACCCCAGACGCTCCTACACCGCTCCCACCCACGGGGACCGAAAGCTCGGGATGGCCTCTGCCTAAAAATAAACGCAAGGAATACTCCAGACCTTCCTCAAAACACAGCGAGACACCGGAGCGTGGGTGTCACTGGAATAAGAAGCCCTGGGAAGGTGTCGGCAGGATGGATCCCTGCAGCCTGAGCCACGGGAGCTTTGTCACAACTGAGCACTCCTGTGGGAGCTGGGGTTATTTTAGGGAACTTCCTTCTGGCTGACATGTCCCAAAATAGGACTTTTGTCTTTCTGGTGTGAGGTTGGGGGGGAAAAAAATTGTTGTGTTTGCTCAGACAACAGGTTTGCAGTTCTCGGGACCAGTCTGGGTTAGGAACGCTTTCCTAAGGAAAATAAGTGAGGAAAGAAAATAATAATCCTTAGGGATGTTTGATAGGATAAGGAAAGAAAATTGTCCTTCCTATGGTCTGCTTGATAGGGTAAGGAAGAAGAACAGTTCCTCATAAAGGATGCTTGATAGGATAAGGAAGAAAAACAGTCTTTCCAAAGGGCTGATTAACAGGATAAGGAAGGAAAAGAATCTTTCCTAAGGGCTGATTAATAGGATAAGGAAGGAAAAGAATCCTTCCTATGGGTTGCTTCATAGGATAAGGAAGGAAAATTGTCCTTCCCATAGGTGGCTTGATAGGATGAGGAAGGAAAACCCATGGTGAGGAGTCAGCAGTGGGTTGGAGCAGGAGCACAACTCTTCACGGATGGACAAGGATGTCACGGGTGTAAAACACAGGGAAAACAAATCTTTCAGTCCCCAGGTGTTAAATCCAGATGAAATTCAATCTGACACAAAACTCAGCATCACCTGGGGCTGGTGCTGAGGGCAGCAGTCGTATCTGGGAATCCCCCTTGACCAGAACAGATCCATGGATGTTGCTGAGCCATGATAAATCCATGGTGAACCTGAGCCCTTAAAGCTGTCCTGGATCCTGTGTAGTTACTGCAGGAAAATAAATACTCTGGGATGAAGGTGATGTTGTTGCTACCCCTGGAGATTCCTGTTCCGAGTCACCCCGTGGCAGCCAATATATCTGGAGGCTCCAAACACCACGGAACAAAACTTTGAGGCTGGAGAGCTCAGAAGGCACCAAGGAGGTGACAGCAGTCAGAGAATTAGGGTGTGTTCCCAGGGAGATCTCAAAGAAGTGAGGGCTGGAAAAGCTTCCAGTGGAACTCAGAGCAGACAGGGAGATAAAGGATGCTCTGAAGAGCATTCCCTGGTTGTGACAGAGCAGAGAAAACCAGCTCTGAGAGCTCTTCCCCATCATTCCTGGCAGTCAGGGAGGTTTGGAGCTGTCAGAGGAGCATTTCTCTGGGATGAGACACTTATTATCCATCTGGAGCACAGGTGAGGGATGGGGTGAATCCATTGATGTGCTGGACAAGGCACAGGAAGGCTGGGGCCATTTGTCAGTCTTGAATGAGCCTCTTCCCTCACAGAACTCCATCCCTGCTGTCACTTTAAGGGAGTTTATTGCTTCTCAGTGGAAAACCAGAGGAGAAAAAGAACAGATGAGAGGAGATTTGTGAGGCATTGCAGACCCAGCTGCAAAAACCGGGGGGGGGGGGATGGAGAAAGTGAGCACCAAAATTTGGGCTTGGAGCCATTTGTGCTTCTCCTGGGATTTGGAAATTGCTCCATGCCCTCCCCATGCTCCCCCCAGCCTCTCCCAGGTTTCTGAAATGCCGGCATGGCTGAGCTGACACTTTATCATAATTAGTCAATATTATTTATTTACCCCGGGTGCTGTCTGGGGACTGAGTCACACGTCAGCCCCTGGCAGAAGGGCTGCTCAGAGCCAGCCCCGAGCCAGGTGACAGACGGGCACCATGGCAGAGACAGGTTTCAGATCCAAATCTCACTTTGTTTTACGCTTGGGGACTTCCCTGGGACGTCTGTTCTCTCCAGCACAGACCTGTGGTGGCTTCCAGGACAGCTCAGGCCTCGGGGTATGCCCAGATCCAGAATCTGCCTCTGAACTCAACCTCTGACTTCTGCAGTTGGACTTCAGTCGAGCAAAATCTGGGCTTAAACTTTAATTTTAAGGTTTTAATTTGTTTGTTTTAGTGATACAGAACTTGGAGGAGCTGCTTCCTCTGACAAAGAAATTCTTGGGACAGGACATGTCCCCCTTTGGATTTTCCTCCTCTGAGTCCTTTGAGATTTTCAACCAGGACAAGCTAGGTTTGGAGATCAGGATCTGCCTGAGTGTAACAATCCATATAATAAATATATATATATAAAAGTTTACAAATTTTATATATTATTAAATAGACTATATTTATAATAAGATAATAAGATAAGATACAGATAATCATGGCGGCAGTTCTACTGCCTCTCACAACACAGAATCCTTGGCTTTGGGAATAAAATGGATTTTTATTCCCAATGGAATAAAAAAGGTGCTCCATCAGCTGCTGAAGTGGGAGATTAATTCTGAGATGCAGAAATGTCCCACTCACTACAGGCACCGTTAGTGCCCTGTAAAAATCTGAAATTGGGAAACCCAAGACACCTGTCCTGTGCATCCATCTCTGGGACAATCTGTCCATGTCACAGCCCTCCAGCCTGGCTCTGGGGTGTGTGTTCACCCCCCATAATCTGTGACACGACAGAGATGCTTTGACAAGACAAAATTGCAATAATGGGCAAAAACATAATAACAATAATTAGCATTTCACGTTCCACTGCAGCAGCTCCAAGCTCTAAATTCACATCAGATCCTTGAGGAAGAGCACTCAGTCTGTGGGAATGAGGCATCCCAACTGCTCCAAATCCTTGCTGGCGTCAGGAGCATGGGCCTGAACTCCTGCCCTGCTCTCAGTGGCCAGCAGACTCTTCCTGTCCTCATGGTTCGAGGCGTCTGAGCAAATATAAAATATTGATGTGCTCTCGCTCCTCTGGCTGCCTCGTGGATGAATCCTTTGGAGTGAGAATTATCTTCTGCCACGCTTCTAAGGAGCTCCAAGTCGTGCAGAAGAGGTCGCAGGTCGTTCAGGAGAAATGTTTGCAGCATTCCCAGACGCTTCAGTAGCACGAATCCCCCACTTGGAGAAATTTGTGCTTTTTAAAGCAGCACTGATTTCCTTCTCGGACATTTCTGTGCTTCCCTCAGGGATTTCAGGACCTGCTCCAGCCTGGGGGAAGCTCCAGGTGGTTCACTGGGTGATGATGTGGGGTGTAAAAGCATTTTCCCTCCTACAGCTGTGGCACATTGTGATCCTGAATCCAAGATCCTGACTCCAGATTATCCCTGAGAGGTGAGGGAGGCAACAGCCTTGGCAGAATATTTGATTAAAACACCCTGTCCTGGGGCTTTCCTGAGGTGTTCAAAGCCAGTCTGGATTAGGCTTGCAGCACCCTGGGACAGTGGGAGGTGTCCCTGCCCATGGCAGGGGGTGGAATGAGATGGGATTTAAGGTCTCTTGAACCCAAAGCATTCCATGGATTTATAATCATAAAATCCAGGACTAAAGATAAACTTGGCACCCAGCAGGGCTGGTTTTACATAGGCAGATCCCTTCTTTCCCCATCCATCCCCACTTTTCACCCTCAGGATGATTCTTCCGCTCATTTCCCCGCAGAGGCTTTGCTCTGACGTGAGCTCTGTGCTCCTTACGCAGGCTCCGCTTCCATCTGCAGCAACTACGCCCCATGCTGTCCTAAATCAGCCCCAAAAGCCTGGAGAATTCTGCCAGCACTTCATCCCTCACAGGCCTCTCTACCCGAACACGTCTGTGCACTCCCAAAGCAATTGGTCAAATTAATCGACTTCTCTTCCCAACAAAACATCTTCAGGACATCAAACCCCTCCTCTGACACAAATCATCTGATTTCTTTCTCTTTTCCTGCCTCTCCCGCCCCTGCTCTCCATGGAAGGGAGAACAAAGGCGTCCTTTGGGGTGGCATTTGGGGTGCCATGGTCTCCAGGGCAGCCGTGACATTTCCCGGCGGAGTGGCGCCTCCCGCCTCTCCCATCACTTTGAGTTTTCAGGATGTCTCAGAGTCAGCCCAGAGCGAAGGAGCTGCGATGGATTCCTGGCTGCGGATATTTCCAGGCCCCTGCAGGAACACCTTCAGCCCAGACAGAGGGAGACAACACATTTATTCCAGGCTCTCAGTGCCAGAGCCATCCCAGGGACCCGGCAGAAGGGGAGGAGAGGCAGATGGAGGGGAAGAGGGGGTGAAACGCAGCCTCCTGTGGATCAGCCGTGGCTGGAAACGCTGAATTTGGGATTATGGAATAAGACATCCACCTTTTCCTTAAAACTGAGGTTGTGAAATCTGGATGGAGGATGTGTAGCATGGGTTTCTCTCCCCCCTGTATTACTTTTCAATTTATCTGTTTGACTTTCCAGGTTTTGTGCAAACTGAGGTGGAAAACCTGTTTTTCTGGACATCCTTTGGGAGTGGAGAGCTCAGGCAGGCACCCCCAGCATGTGAGGACGAACAAGGGGGGATTTCAGAGCAGAACATCCAACCCAAGTAAATCCATGGGGTGAAAACTCCAATTGAACCTCCTGATTCCATGTTCTGACTGTGAAATGTGCACAAGGCCAGGGAGAGCAGACAAAGGTCATCTTGAGTCCTGTGTATTTTGACATTATGGTGGAGACATTATGGAATGAGTTGGGGTGGGGAAGGACCTTAAAAATCACCCAGTTCCAGCCTGGACACCTTCCACTATCCCAGGCTGCTTCAAGCTCCATCCAACCTGTCCTTGGACACTTGCAGGGATGGTTTATCCACAAATTCCCTTTGAACTTGAACTCCAAATCTGCATCCAGCCTAGTCTCCAAACCACTCTTGATGGTATCATAGTTAATGACTTTTATTAACAATGCTAATGAGATCACTAAAAATGTTTATGGGACAAATTTATTTAGAGAGACAAAGCTGCTGGAGGACTTGGGGCTCTCCTGGGCCCGGCTCTCCCGGCTGTAATTATTGTTATTATTCCATAACCAACCCAGGAATTTGGATCTATTTCATTCTAATATTAAGCAATAGCTTTTCTTTTAATCTCCTCGTGTTTTCCCCAGGCATTTTGGAGGTGGTGGGGAAGATCCTGGGTAATAAAGCGTGAAAAATGTGAGAGCAGGCCCAGGGAGTGCCTGTGCCACGTCAACATCACTCTGTCTCAGATGTTTAACACGAACAAAACATCCAAAAGCTTTCTCTGGACTAACAGGAGGTTGTTGCTCAGTGAAGTGCGAGAACTCATGATCCCCTCCTGACTCACATTCCAGCCCCTGCACTCCCAGGACAGAATTCCTCATTGACTATGGGATTTTTAGGGGACATTTTTTCATGGAAATTGTTGTCCAGTCCTCTCTTTGCAGGTTTGTCCAGGGCAGTGTTAGAGTCCCCCCAATCCCTGGGGGGATTTGGAAACAGATGTGGCACTTGGGGACATGGGTTAGGGTGGCCTTGGCAGTGCTGGGGGAACGGGTGGACTCAATGACCTCAGAGGCCTTTTCCAACCCAAAAAATTCCATGATTCTCTGATTCAATGACTTTTCTAATTCTTTTTCTGAGGAAAAAAACGTCAGCTTGAAACATGGACTTTATTTATTTGATTGATTGATTGATTGATTGAGAGAGGAAAATTTTGGGGTGCCTTTCAACCTCCATCCATCCATATGGGATTTCTGCTGAGGGATAATGGGGTTAATGCTTTCAACTCTCTGAGAGCAGCAGAAGGAGCTGGTTTGGAGTCTGTGCCTGTGAAGGGCCAGGTGATACCAGGCCAGAATCCTGGAATTCCACAAGCCTGGCTGGGGATTGTGTCCTGATGGCTCCAAAACTGTCGGCAGATGGATCTTCCAGGCTCAGGAGCTGTGATCCATCAGGGATTTGGAGCAGTACAGGGAAAGGATGTGCTGGGAGAGGGGTCTGCCTGACTGGAGAAGGGATTTGTCCATGCACAGGGAACTCAGAGCACGTGAGTCCCTGCAGCACTCAGAGGACAGCAGAGCTCCTCTGCCAGGGTGGGAGGTCCAGAGTGGGCACCAAAACCTCAGTCCTGAGCTCAGCAGGGCAGGTCTAGGATTAGGGCATGGAAAACCACGGGATTCCAGTGGTGCTGGGGCTGGAGCCGGGGGAGATGGACCAAACCTGGCCCCTGGTTTACAGTAGGAACAAATTAAAGGCCTACAAGAATGATCCAAAATCTGTTGGCCCTCTGGAGCTGGGCTGGGAGAACTGGGATTGTCCAGCCTGGGGACGAGAAGGTTCCAGGGAGAGCTCAGAGCCCCTTCCAGGGCCTAAAGGGGCTCCAGGAAATCTGGAGAGGGACTGGGGACAAGGGATGGAGGGACAGGACACAGGGAATGGCTTCCACTGCCAGAGGGCAGGGCTGGATGGGATATTGGGAAGGAATTCCTGGCTGTGAGGGTGGAGAGAGGCTGGGAGGGAATTTCCAGAGCAGCTGTGTCTGCCCCTGGATCCCTGGCAGTGCCCAAGACAGGGCTTGGAGCCCCTTGGGACAGTGGGAGGTGTCCCTGCCCAGGGCAGATGAGTGTTAATGTCCCTTCCTGTTGGAAATCAGGAATTTACACCCCCTCTGAATCTTTCAGAGGGAGAAAAAAATGTAGAATTTGAGTTAAAACCTTTAAAGAAATTAAGATATACTAAGCCACATAAAAAAGTGTAAGTTTTAGTATTAAGTAAGGAAGAATATATCTCATATTTTTCTAAGTGCTTTAGTAGAAGCAGAGTACCAGTTGCCTGAGAAGAAGCCTAAAAAGTGCCCTAAATTCCAGTTATAAGTTCAGTACTAACTAAAACACAGTGGAATATTGTCTTGCATTCTTTAGATAGAGCTAAGAACATAAACAGAACACAGGTAGATAGAATAATGTACACAAATTATTATAAATTTGAAATGAAGGGGCACTCAGGCAAAGATAAGGAAATAGGAATAACAGTTCTTTATTAGGGGAGCTAAAATAAACAATAAAACAAAAACACATGCAGTATGACAAACAAATAAACGAACAAACCCACTGACAGAGTCAGGATCCAACCTGTCCCCCTGTGGGGCAGGGTGTTGGTGGCAGTGCCATCCCATGGTGGCTGCAGTCCCAGTGGCAGATGTGGCTCTGTTGAAGTGATGCTCCTGGAGAAAAGTGGAGTTTTTTCACTGAAGGTCCAGTGGTGACAGATTGGCCTGGTCTATCCTCTGAGAATCCAGTGGAAAGGCTGCTTGGTGTTCCAACTCCCAGATTTTTATCCAGGTAGGAATACTTGGCTTCTCCCCCTGGTTGGAGTATTTCCCAGTGGGATGATGGAATTTTATCAGTGAGACTCACTGGCCCATGAGCAGGAGATCTCTCCCTGGAGGGAGCATGGGTTGTGAGGAGATAAGAAAACTGTCCCAGCAGATTTATTGACTGTTTGCCTTGGACAGACAATTACACACCCCCCCCCAACACCCCAGTTTCAACAGATGGTGACAGAATACACAGTTTGAGTTACATTTTCCACTGAAACCCATGACAATAACTTTACAGCACTAATTCCTACCTCCCACCATGTGAAACCTTCTTCTGCAAACACCACCTCCCCACTCAAGGCATTCCAGGACTCCACAAGTTGTGCCTGCAGCCGTCTGCCATCACTGGTGCCTGGCACAGCCCCCATCCACATCTCCGGGGCCATGTCCATGTGGGAACAGCCAGACTCTGTGCTCAGGGATGCTCCCCAGGGAGCAGGAACAAACCCTCACCTGTGGGAATTTAGAATTCTGAGAAATATTTCTTTGCATGTTTAAGAGATTTTAAAACCTCTGATAAACAATGTTTTTAGCTTTTGTTTATGGAAAAAGGGCTTTTTAAGCTCTGGAATGAAGCAAGAACTTTCAAGAATGTGTATTAGATAGTAGAATAGTGTGTAGGTTTATCACAGGGTGAGAATTTTAGATATATGGGGTTTTTAGGATGGCAAGCAGGGAAGACAAGATGGAGGAGTCTTGTGGCTTCTGGGCTTCTTCCTTCTTCTTCTTCTCTGCTCCATTTTCTGCTGTGATGGTGGCACATTCTAATTGGTTTAGAAGAGCATCTAACTTTCTAACAAAGATGGTATGTATTGGAGATTTTGTGTAAATATTGCTTACATGGGTTTTAATATAAAAATACACCCCACCCTGTGTGGGTGGGTTTTGTGCCTTGGACTGACCTGCAGTGCAGAGTTCTGCTGGTCAGGGAGAAAGAATGTTAGAGATAAGAAAGAATAAACAATCAATGAGAAGAAGCAGAAGAGACGGCTCACGACCAGCTCTTCAAACTCTGGCTGGGGAAAAATGACTTTGTACATTCTTGGGTTTCTTGGTGCAGTCGTGAAAAACAGAGAGAAAAAAATATTTTTATAAAACCCGAGACTCACCTGGCCTAGCTGGGACTGCAGCACCACAAAGGATTCCCCCAAGGAGAAATGAGGCTGGGTTGGGAGCCAGGGATAGATCCTGTCCCTGAAGATACAACCTGGATGGATCTGACAGAATTAATGTGGATTTTTCTGTAAAAACTCCAGTTTCCTTTGCCAGCTCATAGAATAAAATGAAACAGATTTGCAGAGGGTGATTGGGACAGAAAAGCTGGGCTTGCCAAAGTCTGGCCCATGGCTGGGATGCTTCAAATCCAAGGAAAACGAGTTTTATCAATGCTTTGCTCTGGAGAAAACTTTGCTGACTCTTTTCTTTCCTGTTCTTACCTATCCAGGTAAAAAAAAATGATCAAAACAAAACCCATTTCAGGCCAAAAAATTTTCCCCAAAAGGGCACATCTGGGGCAGTCTCCCAAAAAGCCCTCTGAGGATTTGTTGTTGTGGTTTTGTGCAGGAGATTAAATGTTCAGAAATGAAAGCAACGAGGATGGAGAGTGACTGCTGCTGAGCAGGAATGGAATTGCAACCATGCTGGAATTATGGATCCTCCTGGAGTTTGGCACAGCCAGAAGCAATCTGAGGTGGAAATGTGGGGAGTAAGTTAAGTATAACTTTCCTTTAATAGGAATTTATAGGTCATTTAAGGCTTAATGATCTCTACCAGAGCTATTGGTTTCAGAATCCTTAGGAGGAACAAACATGAATAGAAACATCCCAAATTTCTGGCTGGAGAGAAATAAATACCCCAAGGATCTCTGCTTCTGAGGCAAACCGTGTGCTGGGAAATAGGCTTCAAAAAAAAAAAGAAGGATAAATGAGTTTTGGAGGAAGCGGATGCATCGAGAATTCTACTCCACTGGATCCTGAGGGAGGGAAACAGGAATAAAGGCCACTGAGGTTAAGGAGTGATGTAGGAGAAAGGAATTTATTGCAATGTTGGGATGTACAGATGAAAAATACAATCAGGGATGTCCAGAAGGGAGGTGGGAGGTCTCTGTGTGTGGAGCTAGAGGCGAGGAAGGAATAACGAGTGGGAAATCACCCTGCCAAGGCCTCGGCTCCCAAAAAGCTGGCATTTCCACCTCCTATCTTGGGAAGAGAAATGAGAGAGGAGAGAGAGGAATGCAGCAGAGAAATTGATTTCGGCTGCTGTCTCCCGGAGAAAATGGAGGTGGAACAATTCCAAAGGCTGCTGGTGCTGCTGGGAGAGGCCTTGAGCTCAACACTGTCACATCAGACTTCTTCCAAAATAAAGGGAAAAAAAGGGATTTTCAAGGAAAACAACCTGGATGTGGCAGAGAGTAAACTGCAAGGGATCAGTGTGAGCAACTGGGTTTGCACAAGAGCTGCTCTCCAAAATAACGTTGGGAATGGGAAGGAAATGGGAAGTGATGGGCGGGGTTTGTCAGTGGTTTTAGAGGAAAATTCAAATCCCTGTGGTCAGGTCCCACTGAGGTGTTTTATTGGGTATTTTTAAGGAAAAAGAAATGGTATTTTTAAGGAAAATACTCAAGGATGAGAAATTGGATGCGGTGTAGAGCAGCCTTCTAGTGGAAGGTCTCCCTTGGTTGGCCTTTGGATGTCCCTCCCAACCCAAACCAATCCAGGATTCTGTGAAATTCCCAACTAAAATCAAAAGTTTAGTTTCCCATTGCTGGAACAACAGGATTGAATGGACCTACTCCTATTCCAATTATTCCACTTGGATGTGTGAATTACATTTTTAATAACCTTTTCCTTTGCTCTACACCAGAACACAGAAGGAAGTCCAACTGTCTATCAAAAAGTTATTTTTTTAATTGAGATCTTGATGGCTGCACGTGGCTCCAGCCACTGCTTTTCCTTCCTAAATAGGAATGGGAAGCTTAAAAAGTCTCTTTCCAAAATCCTTGCCTGGCATATTATGAATATCTTAATTAAAGGAGATTAGGGAATCATCTCCAGGGGACCACTGGAGTCAAAGTTTGTAACTGCAACTTTCAGATGGGTCTTTTCTAGCTGTTAATTGGACATCATTTAATTATAGTCCAAGCTTTTCCAGGAATTAATATTCATAGAGATTTAACATCCTGCTCCATATTTGTGATGCCACAGTCTGTGTGTGGAAGACTGGGAAGGATGTGGAAGGATTTTCTTTGAGGGAAAGGTTCCTCATTGTATTATTTTTTATTCATTTTAAATATTTATTAGTTTTTGCTTTGGGCACCGCGTGTCCCGCATGAATGACCAAAAGCAACCCCATTTTTCCCCCCTTGGATGTATCATTTTTCCCAAGCCTGGCATAATCGATGAACCCCATTCCCGGAGCTGGGTGTTGATCAGGAGTGGCAGAGGAGTTAATTCCAGAGCCAGGGAGCACCCGGAGGTTTGTTCAGAGGGTTGTTTGTTGTTCCTGCTCTGATCAAACACACTTCCCTTCGTGCTGCTCCTGCTTCTCCTCCGCTTGCTAAAAATAGTGGAAAACATTCCAGTGAACAATAGCGCCGAGGGATTCACGTTCCTCCCCCCAGGAGCCAGCTTCTGTAAAGAAATATTGTTTCTTAATTAATCATTTATCCACTTCATTAGGTGTTGTCAGCAGCAGAATGAGAAATAGGGCTGCTGAGATGAGGCGCGTTTGGATTTGTTTTGTTTTCCGGGGAGCTGGAGATCATTTCAAGGAGCAGCTGCGTCAGGAGCACTGAAAACAGGGAGTTTGGGATGAGCAGAACCTGGGCTGGGGGTCAGGGCTTGATTCTGGGGTTTAATTCAGGATGTGGAGCTGCTGGAGAGAGTCTGGGAAGGGTCATGAGGATGCTCTGGGATCTGGAACCTCTCTGGAGCCAGGCTGGGAGAGCTGGGGGTGGGAGAGCAGGGAATGACTTCAGGAAATTGGGATTAAGAGGAGTTTGGGGAGGAACAGGAATGTCCCTCCCATGTTCCTATCCCACACCTGTTGTGCCCCAGATGACATGGAAAAAAATAGAGCAAATCCAGAGGAAACCATGAAGGGCTGGAGCAGCTCTGGAGCCAGTCTGGGAGAGCTGGGGGTGTTCACCTGGAGAAGGGAAGGCTCCAGGGAGAGCTCAGAGCCCCTTCCAGGGCCTAAATGGGCTCCAGGAGAACTGGAGAGGGACTGGGGACAAGAGATGGAGGGACAGGACACAGGGAATGGCTTCCCACTGCCAGAGGGCAGGGATGGATGGCATATCGGGGAGGAATTGTTCCCTGTGAGGGTGGAGAGAGACTGGGATGGAATTCCCAGAGGAGCTGTGGCTGCTCCTGCATCCCTGGGAGTGTCCAAGGCCAGCTTGAGCCCCTTGGGACAGTGGGAGGTGTCCCTGCCCTGGCAGGGGTGGCACTGGATGGTTTGTGAGGATTCCCTCTCTTGGTCTCCCTCAGAGGGATTCTCCCCTCCCTCGGATGGGCAGAGCAGTTGCTCCTTCTCTCCTCTCCCTCCTCCTGCCACATCCAGCCTTGGCTTCCTCATTCCAACTTCATGTTCATCTGGATCCAAGTTCTGATGGGCTGTGGGTGGAAATTCCCTTTCCTGGAATCCTGGTCAGGAATAACGGGGCTGGCCCTGACACTGTCACTGGCAAACTCCTCCCCTTTCTGTGGTCATCTCATCTTGGATAAAAGAATAGAAAATCCCTTCTCCTGATTAATTCCCCCTTCTGGATTTGCTGTTCCTGTCGCTCTGTCAATCCCTCCTGTGGCGCAGACACGAAATCCACCTGACTAAACAGAAATGCAAAGAGGCAACAGCCCAAAGGACAAGCTCCAGGAAAAAAAAAAACAGGGACAAATGGAAGAAAATTAATCTCTAATGCCCAGAGCCCAATCAGCAGTTTTATATTTCTTTAATGATCATCAGGTTTTGATTTTATTCATGGAAATAAAAAGGCCGTGGTAGAAATGGAGCATGGGATGCCTCCGTGTGCATCCATCAGCAGCAATTCCTCCTTGCTCCACAAATTCCAACCCTACATCTCATGGCAGGAGCTGAACACACTGCATTGATTAGAACCAGTTAGGAACCCTTTTTCTAACTAAACAGAAAATTCTCACCCACCAAGGGTTTGATCATCTCAAAAGTCCTTATTTAAAACTCGTTGGAACCCAGAATGCAGAGAATATTTCTCTGCATGTTTTGAAGGATCCAAACCCTCTGGCAAATCCCACTTTTAAACTTCGTCCATGGAAAGGGCTTCCCAGGCTCTGGGATGTAACAGAATTTTCAAGAATGTAAATTAGATAGTAACATGGTATGGAATTTATTAGATTTAGGGGTTTGTTAGTATGGTATGTAAATGAAGACAAGCTGGAGGATCCTTGTGGGTTTCAGGCTTCTTCCTCCTTCTCCATCTCCTCCACATTCTGCAGCGTTGGGGACACAGGAACGTTGGGCACAATTTGCCACAGTGTCACATGAATAGAGATTTAGTTGGCTATTGGTAGAAAGTAGAAATAATTTCTGTTCTTGGTGATAACTGGGTGAATTCTCTTGAAGAGAACCTTGATTCTGTGTGTTGGAGACTTTTTGGTGCCTTTTGTCCCTCAGGCCAAGCTGGTGTAAAGCCTGGGGTGCAGAAATTGCTGATCAGAAAATAATAAACAACCTGGAGTGAGAACAACCAAGAGTCCAGTTTGCCTTTTTTCTTAACAAGGACTTCTGAAAAAGGCCTCCCTTATCCGGGGAGAGACACGGGGGAGTGGGAGAACTGCCACAAAACTCAAACAAATAAACTTTGACCCAGGAGAATTCTGGGATGCATTTTTGAAGAGTCAAAACCAGAAAATATGGGAAGATGATTTAAAGCAAATGGAATAATTGACAAATTTGCTCCTTTCCATGCGATTTTCAGCCTCGTGGAGGATGCCCCTGGATGCCTGCAAGTGTCTAAGACGAGGCTGGACAGGGCTTGGAGCAACCTGGGACAGTGGGAGGTGTTTGGGTTGGAACTGGATGGGCTTTAAGGACCCTTTTAACCCAAACCATCCCATAATTCCACCATATTTATTCCAGGGAATTCTCTGGGAATTCCATCCCAGCCCCTCACCACTCTCACAGAAGACAAATCATATTTATACCAATTCTAAGTTTTAAAAGCTCAATTTTTGGTTTATAACATCAATTCCAGCTAGTCGTTTCTCCACACCCAGGAATCAGGAGTGGTCTGCCCTGCTTTTGGAGAAGGCAGAGAAGAGGCTGGAGCCCCTGAAATAAAATTTAATTCAGCTTTCTCCTTCTTTAGGGCAGCCTGGAGTTTGTTTAGCCTGTCCTGGTAGCTGAAAAATCATTCTTAGGCCAATAACTTCTGATTAATGTGTTCTAGGAAAAGTTGTCAGTTAGAGCTGAGCAGGACTGGGGTATTTCAGGCCATTACCTGGAAATGAGTTATTGGGAACAAGCAGTTCAATTGATAAAAGGAAAAAATCAATAGGTGAGATTGTTTGGATTAATTCAGTGCTTATCATGGATTTACCCCCACTGGGACTTCCAAACTTTTGCAAACTCCATCTCACACCTAAATTTAAGTTTCTCAGAATCAAATTTGTGGTTGAAGTCAAGTGAAACTTTAGCAAAGCTTTATTTTGCCCAGAGTTTGTTCATAATCCCAAAATTGCAGCCGCTGGGGAGAAATGAGCAGAGCCATAAAAACAGGCTGGACCCTCTTGAGTGGAAATTGCCAGAAATTTTCTGGATGCAGCACATTAATGAATGGAATGGTAATTGAGTTTAATCTTTGTGTTATGGTGCGTGGCAAGGATCAGGATGTTGCAGTCAGGCTGCTGCCCCCACTCAAGGAGACTCCTTCAATCAGCAAGATTCCATCTAAACATAAAGGAAAAAGAGAATATTTTGCTGTGGCAGATTAAAAATTAGAGCATCTGACAAGCTCTGGGAAGGATTCCTGGGATTGAAAGGAATTGGGTAACTGGGGGTGTTTGGGAGAAAAGGAGGCTCAGGGGGGCCCTTCTGGCTCTGCACAACTCCCTGAGAGAAAGGGACAGCTGGGGGGAGTTGGGCTCTGCTCCTGAGGAGAGGGAACAGCCTCAGGCTGGGCCAGGGGAGGCTCAGGGGGGACATCAACAGAAAATTTCTCCATGGAAAGGGTGGTCAGGCCTTGGCTGGGGCTGCCAAGGATGTTTGGAGTGCCCATGCCTGCTGGGGTCCAAGGAACGACTGCAGGTGGCACTTGGAGATTTGGGCTGGAGAAAAGGAGAGAAATCAGCACACCCTGAAATCAGTGAACACGGGGGATTTCCAGTATCAGGGATCCTGGGATGCCAGGGTCCACAAATTTTAAGATTCAGCTACTTAACAGGAACACTAACATAAAATCAATTAATCCTAATCCAAACCCTAAACCTAAGACAAACCATAATCCTAAACCAAAACCTAGACCTAAACCTGGCCACAGCCCTAAACCTAACCCTAATCTTAGCTCTAAACATAACCCTAACCCCAGGACCTAACACAAACGCTAAACCTAAACCTAACCCTAAATCTACAAAAAACCCTAAACCTGACCCAAACACTAACCCTAACGCTAGCCCTAACCCTAATCCAAACCCTAATCCAAACCCTAACCCTAATCTCCTACTCCCACATGTCAATGGCAAAAGGAGCTTGGTGGTCCTGGGTTGTTCTGATTGGATGTAGAAAGTACCAGAACCAAGAGTTACAGCTGATATTTTGGGGTAAGTTAGGGCAGAATCGGGGAAAGAAGGCAGGAAGTCAATCCTGAGAGCCAGGATTGATTCCCTGGCTTGTCAGAGAGCAGGAGCAATTATTTAATTACAGCTAAATGGGCAGAATTTCTTTTTAAATCTAGTTTCAACTCAAATGTGTGAAGGAAACTTTTCAGGCTTAGTGAACCCATCCATTCCCTCTGACACCCTGAGCTCTCCACTGCCCTTCCTGACCCAACATATCCTAAATTCTGGTAGCCAGAAGAAAGTTGGGCCCCCTTGTAGAGTCCTTGTTCAGTGTTTCCATGTGAGCAGAGTAGATCCCTCAGGGTGTCTGGAAAAAGTGCTGCTGACTCCGGCCTTCTGCTGATGTCTGATCCAGGTGACATCCAAGCTTTTCATTTCCTTCTCCCCTCTCCTGCTGAGCCAGCATTTCCCAGCCCTCCATCCATCCCAGCTCCGAGCCATCATCTGCATCTCCTGGCCCATTAATTAATTTCTGTTTTAAACACGGGATCGCATCTTTCCCTTCGGGCTCATCCATCATCCCAGGCTCTTGGTGGAGCTGCAGACGTCCATCCATCATCCCTGCTGCCTCATTCCTCAGGGAAAGGCTGCTGTGGTGGGAAGGCAGGTGCTGTGCCAGCACTGCCAGGTGCCAGGGACTCACAAAATCATGGAATGGTTTGGGTTGGAAGGACCTTAAAGCCCATCTGGTGCCACCCCTGCCATGGGCAGGGACACTTCCACTGTCTCAGGGTGCTCCGAGCCCTGTCCAGCCTGGCCCAGGAACAGCCCACTCCAAACAGGATCATCCATCAGGTCTCTAATGGTGCATCTCTAATTAATTAAGCGTAGTGAAGCTAATTAAATGGGAAACAGTGCCCAAAGTTAATGACGTCACATCTGTCCCTTGTTAGCGCATTGCTGGTGGGGGAGGGACCACAAAGTGCTGCCATGGGGTACACAGGCATAAAAATTATATAAATTCATATAAAATTATAGCAATAAATCCTTGATGCTTTGCTAGGGTCAAGGAGAGAGTGATGCTGGCGAATCCTGGAATCACTGAGGTTGGAAAAGCCCCCCAAGATCACCAAATCCAAGCTGTGCCAAACCCCCACCTTGTCCCCAGCCCAGAGCCCTGAGTGCCACGTCCAGCCCTTCCCTGGGCACCTGCAGGGATGGGCACTCCAAACCTCCCTGGGCAGCCCCTTCCAGCATTTATCAACCCCTTTCTTGGAGAAATTCCTGCTGATGTCCGCAGGAGGAGAGGAGGGGGGTCAGTTGTGCAGTGGGATTGTGTGATGGAATCATGAGGTGGAATTTTGTGGTACAATTTTGTGGTGCAATTTTGAGGTGGAATTTTGTGGTGGAATTGTGAGGTGGAATTGTGAGGTGGAATTTTGTGGTACAATTTTGCGGTGCAATTTTGAGGTGGAATTTTGTGGTGGAATTGTGAGGTGGAATTGTGAGGTGGAATTTTGTGGTACAATTTTGCGGCGCAATTTTGAGGTGGAATTTTGCGGTGAAATTTTGTGGTGGAATTGAAAGGTGGAATTACCTGGATGAATTGTGTGGCGTGCCTTTGACAAATATGCCTTCGACAAACCAGGGGAGATTGATAAACACGAGGTCAGAGAACATTTTTTGTTCTTGTGATGGCTTTTAACTGGAAACTGAACCCTGTTTCCAAAGGGAAATGGTGCCCTGGGGTGGAAGGAAGTGCAGCAGGAAAAGTGAATATTTTCCTTGAGGAAACAGGGAGAGCACATGATTTTTCCCTCTTGTTTTTATTCCAATGCTCAATCTCCCAATCATCCCAATCACATGGACCTGGGCATGGATACCTAGAGAGGCACCTTTTTCCCCTCTGGAATGTCAGCAGGATTTTCCCTTGGCCCCTCAGCACCCATGAGCTCATGGGTGTGGCTGTCCCTGGATCCCTGGAAGTGTCCAAGGCCAGGTTGGAGCACCCTGGGACACTGGACACCATGCCAGGGGTGGCACCAGATGGGATTTAAGGTCCCTCCCATCCCAAACCATTCCAGGATTCCCTCTAGAGCTTCACCTGCTTTTTCCTCTCCCAGTCCCAACCATTTTATACCCAGGGCAAAAACTAATCTCAAAGTTAACTCATTCCTGGCACTTTTTCCTCTGTTTTGCAGCTGATGGGGTGCTCTGGATGGGGGTGGGAATTCCTGTGCCTGGAAAACCAGCAGCAACACTTCCCTGGGCTCATCCCATTGGTTTTTCCACCTTTTGGATGACAAAGGCAGAACTGATCTTTTTTCACCACCTGCAGCCCACTGGGAAGGAAAAAATTGAGGGTAATATCTAAATATATTTTACTTAAGATACATTTAATTCTAAGTAAAAAAATTCTAAAAAAAAAAATTCTAAGTGAAAATGATAAATCCTGTGAGGAAAAACATCAAACATGGGTGAGCTTTCCCAGTCAAAACATTGCTGCTCCAAAGCATCACATGGGAGGGAATCACTCTTTCCATGGGATAGAGAAACCTCCCAGGTTTGAGAAAGCTGCACAAAAATCCATCTTTGCACCCAGGGTGATTAAACACCAATCGATTCTGCTGATAAGAAGGAGTTCAGATGATAAAAGCTGTGGAAGAGGGATTTTAGAACATTGAGGACCATCCATTGAGCCACAGTTTTATTTCAGGGATAGAATTTACCCACATTTTTTGATCAGAGAAGAGCAAATGTGGGACTGGATCCAAAATAATCACACAGATTGCTGTCACCCTGCCCTAGTTTGGCAAATAAACCCACCACACACCCTTTTTGCACCAGGCCAAAATATCTAAAAATGCCATAATTTTAATTTTAAAAGCTCAAACTTGCTCTTTAGCCCCAGGTCAAATATCTGTTAATCCATGCAAACAGTTTTCTTGCATAAACCATTTCAACAGTCCTCTTGGAAAGGGAATGTGGGCTCAGGATTAGGCATAAAAAATAAAAAATTTGGTGTTTTTTATTGGGTCTCTGCAGCAAGAGCTGAAGTTATTGGGAGCAGCTCCAAAAAGCTGGATTTCTCCCTTGACTGGGCTATATTCAATGTCAAGACTCAAGCGGAGCTTAGATAATTTTAAAATATTGTATGAATAAAACGTGCAAGTGGCTTTCTCTCCGAGCTGTCACTTTGCCAGTCTCAGTTGGAGAGCGAGGCAATGATTTTCCCAGATTTTCTGCCTTTAGACTGGAACAAAAGACGTCACATGGAGACTGAAGAAGGAATATTTTTTTTGTCTTCTCTTTGTGCCCTTGAAGGTGAAAAATAAAGAATTGGGTCTGAGGGAGGAGGGGGAACCTGGATGTCTGAAAGCACCTGAAATGCCCTTCCCCAAATCCCACATCCACCATTTTCCCTGCAAAAAGTTGGGATTTTTATTTTGTGCTGATGTGTTTAGCCCTTCTCCTCAGGCAGTTTCCTTGGGAAAAACAATTCCTTTTATTTCCCAGCCAGTTGTGCCACTCCGAAGCTTCTCCCAACCCTCCTCTCGCGGCTGCAGGAAGCCCAGGAAATATTTTTTGTTCTTGTGATGGGTTTTTACTGGAAACTGAACCCTGTTTCCAAAGGGAAATGGCGCCCTGGGGTGGAAGGAAGTGCAGCAGGAAAAGTGAACTTTTCCTTTGAGGAAACAGAGAGGGCACATGATTTTTCCCTCTTGTTTTTATTCCAATGCTCAATCTCCCACAGAAATTCCCATAAGAAATTAATTCCCTTTGTCCTCCTTTTGTGTTGCTCAGTTTTGCCCATCTTTCCCAGCATCCTGGTCTTCTTCACATTGAATCCAGATCATCTTCCCATCAAATCCAGATCATCTTCCCATCAAATCCAGGTCATCTTCCAATTGAATTCAGGTCTTCTTCCCACTGAATCCACATCTTCCACCCACTGAATCCAGATCTTCTTTCCATTGAATCCAGGTCATCTTCCAATTGAATCCACATCATCTTCCCATCAAATCCAGGTCATCTTTCCATTGATTCCAGGTCTTCTTACCACTGAATCCAGGTCTTCTTCCCATCAAATCCAGGTCTCCCTCCCACTGAATCCTGGCCTTCTTCCCACTGAATCCAGGTTCTCTTCACACTGAATTCAGGTTTTCCTCCCATCAAATCCAGGTCTTCTTCCCATTAAATCCATGTCTTCCTCCCATCAAATCCTCCCACTGAAACCAGGTCATACTCCCATTTAATCCAGGTCTTCTTCCCACTGAATCCAGGTCTTCCTCCCATCAAATCCAGGTCTTCTTCTCACTGAATCCACATCTTCTTCCATGCCGATTCCGATCTCCGGAAGTGCCCAAGGCCAGGTTGGATGGGGCTTTGGCCTAATGGAAGATATCCCTGCCCTTGTTGGACTGACCTCAAGGTCCCTTCCAACCCACCCCATTCCATGGTGCCAGGACATTCCAGCTGGGATCTACAGAAGCAAACATTGTCAGTGAATTCCCCGTTAATTTACATTCTCACCCTCTAATCAACCCTCTGTAAACACCAGCCCTTGGAAAATCACCTCCAACAGCACGGGCTGGGTTGGCAGGAGCAGGGAAGGGGAATTAAGGCGCTTTCCTTTCTCCTATGCAAATCTCCCTGATAATTATATTTTATTAATATTAGGACGCCGATGCTCCCTCCCTTGTTTTCCCTCATCGTGCCCGTGGTTAAAATCAAATTGCAAATGAACCAGCTCAATATTTGTCTGAATCACTTAAGCCTCTGACTTTCACCGTTCTTGCAAGCAACTCCTCCAGTTAAACCAGAATTGGGAGGGTTCCTTTTCCCTTTTTTCCCCTGTTTTTGAGGTATTGGGTCATGATTATTCCAGGGGTGACACTGACATTTTGTTATGATAAATTGGCTGGGTCATTATCATCAGGAGGTGGTTGGGTCGTCTTATATTTATAAAAAGGTGCTTTTCATTGCAGAATGGGGGAAAATGGGGAAAAACACCCTTTTTTGTTTTAAACAGCCTGATCTCATGGCTTTTGTGCTGGAATTGATGAGAACAATGTTGTATTTTTCCCTTTTCATTCTGGAGAGAGGCTTTGAAAGGGCCTAATCAAACACAAATTGGAGCCTTGAGCTTGGAGTTCTCTGCAGACAGGCAAGTCTTTGAAGTGGAAGGGTTGATTATCTCCCAAAAGGGCTTTTCTGGGCATCAGCACCCCACAATTCCTGGTCTGGCTGTTATTTTTGCAGAAAATTGTGTCATGACCACATCCACCAGGATGTGCAATACCCAAAATCTTGATTTTTTTTTAGTGTTTAAACTGTTGGCTTTGCCTCAGTTGGGTTGAGCCTTGATCGTGCCTCTGACATTGTTTATTTTTGGGGTTGTTTTGTTGTTCAGGTGCAGCAGCAGAGCAAAAAAAATCCTGGGGAAAAGCAACCTAAATGTGTGTCAGGCTGAATTTGGGAGCTTTTGCTCCAGATCTGTTGTGATAGAAATGCCAAATTCCATCAGCTTCGTTTACTTCAGGTGGTTCCTGCAAATCCTCCCGCTGCCTTGTCCATCTGTTGATGCTGATGTTTTTCATTCCCTGTTTGGTTTTTTTTTTTTTTCCCTAAATGGAAAAATGAGGATACTCCACCACCATGCACAAGTTGGAAAATATTCCCTGTGTCGTGGAGCTTATCAAAGAAATTGATGGGTTGGATGATTTGGGGTTCAGGTTTGTTTTTGTTTTTTTTTTCCCCAGAAGAAACAAAATAATTGAGAAGAGAGAATATTTCTTGGTTGACAGAAAATGTTTAAATCCATAATTATCACTGAGAGGGAGCTGTTTTTTGGTAGCCTGATGATGGAACTGATGGGGTCAGGACTCAGCAGGTCACTGATAAGGAGCTGGATCCCTGATCCCACAAGAATCCATCCTTGCCTCTCAGAAGATCCTATGGACACCCATTCCTGACCTTAACTGGTCACTGGCTGGGTTCTCCACCCACAAAAATGCAAATTTCTGCCATTTTGGGAGTGCTAAGAGCCATGGAAAGTTTGGGTTGGAAGGGATCTCCCAGCTCCCATCAGGTCACTCCAAGCCCCACCCTTCACCCAAATGTTGTGGCTGGGCTGATCCCAGAGGAAGCCATGGAAGTAATTAATTTCTTATGTCTCATTACCATGACAATTAGCATTTTGGCCATTGAATGGTCACACATCCACGTCTCTGGTGTCCCATCAGCACCCGCTGTCACAGCCTGCTGTAGCAGCTCCAAGGAACATCTTCCCTGGCTCACACCAGTTACTTCCTTACTTTCTGTCTGTGCTTGCCACTCCCAGACTTAGGCTGGAAAAGGTCAAAATTTGCATTGTTTTTCCCAAATTCAGAATTTCCTTGTTTTTAAGGGACAGGTGAGCACTAAGAGAGGAGGCACCTGCAGTGGCCACCACAGAGGAGGTTTCCCAGGAGCATTAACTCCACGTGGCCAGCCTCTGACAGGTACCGGTGACATTTGGGCACCTCAAACCCCTCTTTAGGGTGTGGAGGAACCCCAAAGGTGACAATCAATTCCTCCAGTCATGGCCATCCCTGACTATTGTGGGGTGAACCCCGTAACTCCAAGAGAAAATTCCATTCCCGGGCAGCCTCCCATCTCCCGAGGATGTTTTTTATTATCCATAAGAAAATTTGCAGCAAGGTTGGGCCTCCTCCCCTTGATTTTTTTGGTAGGATTCCACCGGATGTTGTGCAGCTTGGGTGGAAAATTCAGCTTTTCACTATTCCAGCTAACTGAGTTCTCCTTCGTCTTCAGCAAAGCCTCAGGGGGGAAAGCAGAGATAAAGATAAAAACCTGGGGGGAACAAAGGTGGCCGAGAGAAACAGGGATTCGGGATGGAAAGCCCCAGGAGGAAACAACTGGGAACAGCTCCCTGGGTGCTGGAGAGGAGAGCAGAGCAGAGCAAAGCAGAGCAGAGGAGGAGGTTTGTGCCTGCAGCCTCCTCTGAGCTCACCTGAAACAAAAATCATCAGCACTGGGCTGGGTTTTTTCTGCTTTTAGATCAAAAGATGGGAATTTACTGCTGTCTGTGGCACAGAACTGTGAAGGAGGTGAGGTGGAAACATCTGGAAAAGGGATAAAATGCAGGAAAAGTGGTAGAGAAGTGTGAGGTTGTTGATTCAATTTGATTACGCCCTTATTCATTTTCCATTGTAGCAGGAGCTGCCAGATGGGTTTGGCCTTTTATTTCCTTTTATGAGATTTAGGTAATAATGGAAAGTCTTGGAAGGATGGGAGGAGCTGGAATCACCAGCCTGGACCAGATCTGTGGGCTTGGTGTTGGAGAGGAAAGTGGGGATGGAGAAACTTGGCCAGAATGGGACAAATCAGCCTCATGCCCATTTCTTCATGGCAGGAGGATTTTAGGACCTGAATCACAAGGTTTTGCATTCCCGAACTGAACTGATTAATTCATGAATTTGTGGGTATCACCTGTATCCCTTCCAAACATATCCAAGAACTGGGAAAATATGGATAACAATGTGGGTTTTTTTAGGAAACCAGAGGGGCTTTGGTTTCTGCTCCAGATGGGCCAGAGGAAGACCCTGAAATGTCAAAGCATTGATCCTGAGGTGGGAGTCTCTCTCTGGACCCTCAGTGCTCCGAGAGGTGTGTGAGGGGGAAGTGATTCCATGTTCTGGGCCAATGGAGAGCTGAGCCCAAGCTCCCAAAGCCCCTTGGAGGCCCCTCTGTCCCTGCTGACTCCAGCCAGGGAGCCCTTGGTGGCCACAACTTTCCCATGGGAACATCCCAGCTCCATTCCTACAAGGGGGAACAGCTTCCCACTGCCAGAGGGCAGGGAGAGATGGGATATTGGGAAGGAATTCCTGGCTGTGAGGGTGGGGAGGGGTTGGGACGGAATTCCCAGAGCAGCTGGGGCTGTTCCTGGATCCCTGGAAGTGTCCAAGGCACAAGGGAAGGCTCCAGGGAGAGCTCAGTGCCACATCCAGGACCTAAATGGGATCCAGGAGAGCTGGAGAGGGACTGGGGACAAGGGATGGAGGGACAGGACACAGGGAATGGCTTCCCACTGGGAAAGGGGAGATTTAAATGGGATATTGGGAAGAAATTCCTGACTGTGAGGGTGTGGAGGGGCTGGGATGGAATTCCCAGAGGAGCTGTGGCTGCTCCTGAATCCCTGGCAGTGTCCAAGGCCAGGCTGGGACAGTGGGAGGTGTCCCTGCCCATGGCAGGAGTGGCACTGGGTGTGCTTTGAGGTTCTTGCAACCCAAACCATTCCCTAGAAAAATTTAAAATCCCCAAGATCTCGGAAGAGGGACTCCAGGAGAGCTGGAGAAGGACTTAGGACAAGAGATAGAGGGACAGGACACAGGCAAAGGCTTCCAAGGGCCGGAGGCAGGCATAGGTGGGATTTGGGGAGGGAATTCCTGTCTGTGAGGGAGGGGAGGGGCTGGGATGGAATTCCCAGAGGAGCTGGGGCTGTCCCTGGATCCCTGGAAGTGTCCAAGGCCAGGCTGGGGCCACCTGGGGCAGTGGGAGGTGTCCCTGCCCATGGGGACAGGGATGAGCTATAAGGTCTCCCTCCAACACAACCCATTCCATGATTCCAGACCCTCCACCACCCCAGACCTGGATCCTCCCCCTGGATCTCCAGGCAAGCACTGCCAGGCTCTGCTTTGTTTTCTGTTTACCCTTTTCTCCTCTCCTCCACTCATGAATATTTATCTGGAGCTCCAAAATAGCCAAGAGCACTTTAATCAGGGCCTATCTGCAGCCTAATCAGGGATCAGACTAATCAGGAAGTTCAGAGCCAGCTTCAGCTCCTGCTGCAGGAGACAAAAGTTTGCTCCCAGCTCCAGGTCGGAGTTTGGCAAAGCCTGTCTTGCATCTGCCCCAGATCCCAGAGGAGAAAAACAGGATTTACTGCTCACATCTGGTGGTTTAGAGCTCTTCAGCTGGAGCAGGGAATGCTGGAGACCAGGGAGTGCTGGAGATGCCTCCAGAGCCGGGGTTGTCACGAGGAAATTATGCAAAGAGCACGGCACTAATTCAGCCCTGACATCTGCACTTCCAGCCGCAGGGATCTCGCTTTTCCAGCCAATCGCTCCAAATTCCGGTTTTTTCCTGAATTTTCTCACGTGGCTGGGTTGGAATCCTGCTTGCAGGAGGAGGATTTCCATGCAGAAAAGCTGCTGAGCTCCTCCTCTGTAGGGGTTTATAAATCATCAGCTTTGCCGTCTCCCTAACCAGGATTTTCTGATAGCAATTCTGTCCAGAGGGAGGGGAAAATAAAATCCCTGAGATAAATAAAGGTAAAACTTTTTAAAGGTTTAACAAACTCAAAATGAGAGCTCCTGAGGGCTGCAGGCCTGGTTTGTCTTCTCCCTCAGACAGAGAATTTTGCAGAAAATCCTTTAACACGACTCACATGAAAGTCTTGGCTTTCCAAAGTCTCCTCAGATATCCGGGACAAAAGCTCCCATTATCTTCCTCCTTTTTCAGTCACAGCTTCATGGGATAAGGAGCAGCAATGCACCTGGATTAGGTCTTCAATGCAGATTTGCTGGTGAGGTTTTCTTTTTGAAAATCTTCATTTATAGAAAAGTGAGGTTTTCAAAATAAATGATTCCTCTCCCAGGTCACGATCCTGCTCAGGGAGGCAGAGTTTAAATAATGTGTCTTGTTCTTGTTTTACTGCTTCCTGGGTGGATTTCTTCCCTTTCCCTTGGAAAACGAGGAGTTGTAAGCCCCATTCCCTGTGGTGCCATCATGGGGACAGAGATCCAAAGCAACTGGAATTACAGGAATGTTGGAAATAGATCTGAGAGCACATCCAGTGCCACCCCTGCCATGGGCAGGGACACCTCCCACTGTCCCAGGAGTCTCCAGCCTGGCCTTGGACACTGCCAGGGATCCAGGAGCAGCCACAACTTCTCTGGGAATTCCACCCCAGCCCCTCCACACCCTCACAGCCAGAAATTCCTTCCCAATATCCCATTTAAATTTCCCCTTTCCCAGTTTGAAGCCATTCCCTGTGTCCTGTCCCTCCATCCCCTGTCCCCAGTCCCTCTCCAGCTCTCCTGGTGCTGATTTATGTCCTGGAAGGGGCTCTGAGCTCTCCCTGGAGCCTTCCCTTCTACAGGTTGGATAATCCCAGCTCTCAGTAGGTTGTGCTGGATTTTCCAGGCTCTGGCAGTTGCCAGTGGAGAGAGAAATAGGGGACAGTTAGACTGGAGGGACAGGATACAGGGAATGTCTTCCCAAGGCCATTGGATGGGATTTGGGGAAGGAATTCCTGGCTGTGAGGGAGGGGAGAGACTGGGATGGAATTCCCAGAGGAGCTGTGGCTGCTCCTGGATCCCTGGAAATGTCCAAGGCCAGGCTGGAGTCCCCTGGGACAGTGGGAGGTGTCCCTGCCCTGGCAGGGATGGGATGAATTTAAGCTCCCTTCCCACCCAACCCCTTCCAAGATTCCATTTCCTGCTTTCCCAGAGCACATAAATATCTTTCCAGGGTGTTTCACTCCCCACTTCCCATCCCCTGGCCACTTCTCCAGTTCCACACAAGCCTTTCCCCGTTACTTTAGCAAAGTTTTATGTCTTTTAATTTTCTTTTACGACTTCGCAGCCGATTTCCAACCACTTCCCGAGACGAGGCAATGAGACAGAGCTCCCAAAAAACCACACATCCATCACTGCCTTGTTTCCATCCCTTTCATCCACAACCACTCCTCAACCACTTGGACAACTGATGCTTCAGAGCTCGCAATTAGACGCCAGCTTTGTGTTCCTGATGAAGGGAGATTAATTAAATCAGGGCTTTTCTAGCCTGCAACAAATCCAGGAATGTTTTTTTGCCAATTTTCTCCTTCATTTAAACGCAGAGCCTCTTAATTTCAGGCACCTGGTGTGGAGTGAGTGTTTTGTCCTGATGGAGAACAATAAACTGGGATTTATACACGGGATCCTTGTGGAAATGCTATTTTTTCCTTTCCAAAATGCAAATTATGGAATAAAGCAACATGAGATGGGAGAGAAATTTTACAACCTCCCCTACCAAGAAGTTTTTAAGTGAATTTTCATTTTTAACCATACCTAGGAGAAAGAGGAAAACACAGGATAACTCCATGGGATAAATGGATTCCATGAGGACAAGAGAAAACAGCCTCAAGTTATGCCAGGGGAAGTTTAGGTTGGATTTGGGGAAAATCCTTCATGGAAAGAGTTCTGCAGGCTTGGCAGGGTGGAGTCCCCATTCCTGGGGGGGGTTAACAGAGGATGTGGCACATGGGGGCACAGATTAGGGGTGACCTTGGCAGTGCTGGACAATTGGGATCAATGATCTTAGAGGGCTTTTCCAACCAAAATGATTCCATAATTCCCTGTTAGTTTGCTACACAACAACCTGAACCTCAGGCAGAGCCAAAAAAATTCCTGTATTTCCAGTTTTCTCTTGACTTTCTGCATTTGTGCCGTGTTTTGAGGCACACAGGCTGCTGATATTCCTATCATCAGCATCATTTGAGGTGCCCAGGCTCCTCAGGGAGGTCCTGGATTGGCCGGAAGCACAAATTCCCAGACTCCTGGTTAATTCAAACGCTCATCAAGAGGCTGCAGTCCCAAACGAGTCAGGTTCAGATGAGGTGCAAAGGGAAGGGCTTCCCAGGAGTTACAGCAGAACCCTGGGCTCTTCCCCGGCTGCAGCAGGCAGGGACAGGGATGGGAAAATCCCACGGGATCACAGCAAATCCCAGCAGAGGGAGCAGGTGGATAAACAGAGTGCATGGAATCGCAGAATGTGGGAATGGTTGGGCTTGGCAGGGACCTTAAACCCCACCCAGTGCCACCCGTGCCATGGGCTATCCCAGTATCCCAGATTATCCCAGCCTGGCCTTGGACACTGCCAGGGATCCAGGGGCAGCCACAGCTCCTCTGGGAATTCCACCCCAGCCCCTCCACACCCTCACAG